>CM042429.1:1920686-2130686 GCA_023631565.1 Gymnocephalus cernua
GTTATTGTAAAATACCCTTTTGAATTTATTTCCTCAGCATATTAGGTCATATTGTTGATTATTATGGTCATTATTGAGGATAAAAAAAAAATATATATTATGCAGCCGTAGCCTCAAGGAGCCGTGAAGCAGCAACGCTGGGAGCTAGGAAAACTATTTTATTCATTCAAATATCCAGATTTGGCGCCAGCGTATCGATTCTCGTATCGCACAAAGAAGCCCAAGAATACTGCCCTATCGAAATTTTGTCCCACCCCTAGTCAATACTGTTCTGATCTGTTGAAAAAGAAGCATCAATATAACAGACGTACAGTACAGTCATGTGTGTGTGTGAATGTTTCTGCGATGCTCTAACAGTCATGGTTACCTGTGGTTCATGTGAGCCGTGAGCTGGCAGTCTCTGCAGGTGAGCATTTTGCAGCTGAAGCAGAAGAGTTTGAGCGGCTCCGACGGGTGGAGTCTGCAGAACTTGGTGGGACAAGTGGAGACGCCTCCTGGAGACACAAAACAACACACTTGTACCCCATTCAGACTGGCCAGAGAATCCACAAACACCCACATCTGGCTTCAGTTTTCCAGCCAGTTCGATACAAACGTGACACAAAAATATATATATTAGGGCTGTCAAAATAACGTGTTCATTTCGAATAATTAATCAGAGAAAAAAAAACGCATGAAAAAAATAACGCAGATTAATCCATTCCATATTGACCTTTCACCCGGAGCCGTTCTAGCTGCCATTCAACTGTAAAATGAAGGAGGGAGACGAGAGAATGAACAACAGAAACATGGCTGCACGTGACGCTAGTTTCTTTACCTGTCTCTGGTTAACACTACACTCAACAGCAGGTAACGTTAGCCTTCCGCTAGCTAGCAGCTGGATTAAACACGGTTAAAATGCTAACAGCTAACGCTAAACGCTGTAAAGTTTGACTGTGTTTCTGCCGTTGTTGGAAAAACACAGACGGAGACGGTGCGTTCAATGAAACTGGTAATCTACAGCCTCGCGGGGCATTCGTAGTTATTGTAAAATACCCTTTTGAATTTATTTCCTCATTCACTCTCACACACACACACACACACACACACACACACACACACACACACACACACACACACACACACACACACACACACACACACACACACACACACACACACACACACACACACACACACACACACACACACACACACACACACACACACACACACACACACACACACAAGCCTCTTAACACGATTAGCTAACACAATGTACCATTAGAACACAGTATCGATGGCTGCTGGACATGGCCTCTGTACAGTTATGTAGATATTCCATTAAAATCTGCCATTTCCAGCTTGAATAGTCACTTACCACATTAACAATTAACAATTAATTTAATGTTATCTTCATTGAAAAAACAGTGCTTTTCTTTAAAAAATAAGGACATTTCTGAGTGACCTCAAACTTTTGAACGGTAGTGTACTAGAGTGCAGATACCCGACCTGAGCCCTCTGTGTGTGTGTGTGTGTGTGTGTGTGTGTGTGTGTGTGTGTGTGTGTGTGTGTGTGTGTGTGTGTGTGTGTGTGTGTGTGTGTGTGTGTGTAAGGTGGGCAGAAGAGAGACAGAGAAAGCAGACGCGTAGATGCGACCGGCGCAGAGTTGGTGGAATAACTTTAACTTTTGTACTGAGTGTGTGCGGTGTGTGAAAGCCAAGCTCATTCTTTTGCTCACCAGAAACAGGATTTTAACCTCAACATTATTTATTTCATACCGTCGGCCCTGGAGGTAACGAGTCTCCCCTGGTTTTCTGACCACGATCAGAAACGAAGTAATCAGGAAAGATTAACACACTGAACATTTTGAATTTAAAACAGCTTATTTACGTGAGCTTGTTGCCCCGTGTGCGCTGATGACCTCATCTCTTGACATTTCCGAATGCCTTCCTCCAGTTGCTTAATAAAAGCTTTCCAGACAAACAAACGTACATGTGTCATTAGGATAAGAAAAAAATGAGTTTTTAACTGTGTCTGGCTCGGACAGAAAAATGCGGCCCGATCTGGACTCTAGTGTGACAAAACACAGAATGCGTGTGCGTCAATCACATCAAACTAAAAGAAATTTGCTTTAACTCATTATCGAGTTCACTTTGACAGCCCTGATACATACAGTATACATATACTAGGGCTGGGCGATAAAACGATAACGATATGTATCGCGATAGACATGTAATCAATATCAATAAAAAATGCGCACGATAAAAGTTCGATAAATTTTTTTTTTTTTCCGTCTGAAGAAACCAGAGGTTTCAAAGCAAGTTTGGTTGCATGAACAAAGGCACTCGCTCTCTGGTAGCCTAGCAACGTAGGGAGTGACACGCTAACAGCCAATCATGTAACAGTATTGCATTTGGTTGCGCCATATCGTTGTCTCGTGTTGGATTCTTCAATAACAGAACTGCCGTGGAGTGATAAGTGGAAAATGCGTGCTGCAGCGAGCGCGGAAGTTCTTGATGAAACGGGAAACGTCAGCTCGCCAGTATGGCAGTTTTTTGGATTTTATAAGTCTTACCGTAGTCAGACCAATGTCGTCTGCAAATTATGCAAGACCACCGTCCCCACCGCAAACCTGTTTTACCACTTTAGCCGCGCTCACCCTTTGGAGCACAGCCGTGTTCGCCAGCAACGTCCAACAACATCTGCAGCTGGAACCCCGCACAAGCAGCAGAGCACCACGGAGAGGTACTCTCAGCGCCTTATGACTGTAAAAGCTAAACGGTACAAATAAATAACGGAGGCAGTGGCATATCATATAGGCAAAGACATGCTTCCGCTGAGCACCCCCCCACCATGTACGGTTTAGGCTGTACCGTGACTGTTAGACGGAGAAAAATAATAACTGTTACTGTGCTGTATCAGGTTAGTTTTTTATGTTACTGATGTAAAGTCTACCTCAGTTTTATTTCAATTTCTCCTACGTTTACAAAACACTGCACATATTTTAAAACACTTCATTCACCAGAAGTGTTCATTGTGATTTTAGACTTATGTTTACATTTGAATTATTTGAGTGTTTTCCATGGTTGTATTGACATTTCTGCTTTTATAACTGAGGGGATTATAATCGGAGGAAGGTTAAGCTTAAAATAAAAACGCTTAAATTGAATACATTTTTTTCTCCTGGTCCTTATTTTAAATAGGTCATAAAAAATATCAATAATTATCGATATCGACTGATATGAAACACTTATATCGTGATACAGTTTTCAGCCATATCGCCCAGCCCTAACATATACAAAATGTAAAACCATAATCTCTATCTGCGATCCTGTCTGATGTTTGGGGCTATTTGGACTCAACAGCTGATGGATAAACAGATGTGGGTTGATAGTGAGACCTTCTTGCGGCTGGTTGAGGATCCGGTGAGATCTGGTGACGGTCACTCTGCGATGCGCCGACACGCAGAGGTCACACAGCGCTTCGTTACAGTCCACGCACCAACATCTGGCCGCCGGCGCCTCACAGCTGCTGCACTGAGGACACAGGAAGCACATCTGCTCAGCGTCTTAAAGCTACAGTACGTGTTAGTTTATATCAACTGTTACATTCAAGCCAAATGACTTGACACAACCAGCTCCACACATCGCTCTAGAAACTCACACACAATGTCTCACGTTCAAAAAGATAAATGTAATACAGGAAAGGTTGTCGGTATTTGACCATCTGGCGACATGAATGAAGGGAGTTTCTTTGCAACTTCTAAAAGTTTTCATGTCTTAACATGAATCCAACATATTATTAGTAAATATAAATCAGCCTATTTGTGAAATAAAGACATTAATGAAAGGCTTACTGACCGATAGGTAAAGTAGTCTAACATCCACAGATACAGTTCATCCAAGAGTCACTGACTACGTTTACATGCAGCCAATAACCCGTTCAAAACCGGAATATTAGCAATAACCCGGTCGCGCACGGCCATGTAAACACCGGCAAAAACCTGAATATGCTCATATTCCTGTTTTGATGACCCCTGGGTTACCTCTTTTCTAACCTGAATATCTGGTCATGTAAACGCGTATCGGCATATCTCCATCAGAAGGAACATTGATTTGTGTTCTGCGCATGTTCTATTCGCAAGGAATCTCGGTCTTTTGAGTAGAGGAACTTCTTGTATGTACCGTCTGGCGCGTACAAAAACCCGCGTGCAGTATACGGGAAGTAAACA
This sequence comes from Gymnocephalus cernua, assembly GCA_023631565.1. Taxonomy (NCBI): domain Eukaryota; kingdom Metazoa; phylum Chordata; class Actinopteri; order Perciformes; family Percidae; genus Gymnocephalus; species Gymnocephalus cernua. Next base: position 1,924,900 of record CM042429.1, read on the forward strand.
AGAAGTAGAGGTAAACATGGCGAGACACTTTTGGAGCGAGGAGGAAACCAATGTCTTTATTAGTGTGGTGAAAACCATGAATATAATGTCTTCTGTTGTTGTGTTTGTTGAAATGACGCATATTGCGTCTTAAGGTCGTCCGTACGTCCAGACGCTAACCGCGCGTCACCGTTTACGTCGGGATATCGCCGATTGATTACAAACTCCACGTATACAGGAGTAACTCTCTCTGCTCACGCATGTAAACGGGTTATTCTGAATGTTTCAGAAACCAGAATAGAGACCTTAACCCGACCATAACCCGGATATTGGCTGCTTGTAAACGTAGCCTGTGTCACCTGTTTGTTTAACATTCAAACATGTTTATATAGCTTAGTTTTCTATGCACTAAAAAGGTACATATAAAGGCTTTGGGCTTTTATTGTAGGTCCAGTTAAATATGCAACTTCTTTTTATAAAATATGTAGTACGGGGTCCCTGCTCCGTTTCTCTCCGACCCCTGCTCTAGTGCACGTGTGTCAAACTCTGTAGTACCTGTGGGCTACGGGATCTGTGCTGCCTGCACAATCCGACATTCACAGATGATCATCCTGTTTTACGACTGCATGATCTGTTCCACGCTCGCGCACCTTTGCACCGCGGGAGTGTGGAGGAAACTGAAGGTCTGCAGTGACAGAAAGACTCAGACTACATGGAACCTAAATGGTGTCTGGTCATGTAACAACTCCGTCATTATTTTGGATTGGCAAGCATGTAAACACCTGGTAATACATAGCGTAAGCTACATTTAAAAACATCCCCACACTACATGTCACAACAATAACAATGTGGCCAAGGCGTAGTACACGGACGTCCTCATGTGGCAATAAGTACTTCATTTAAATATCTTTATAAAACAGACCCATGAACTGCATAATGAATAAAATAAATAACATAAAATGTAGCCTACATATATATGCTGCCAGTTGTGCCGTCTGGCCGTCAAGTGTTTCAACGCATGCGTGATACAAACAGTGTAGGGAAACGGTCACTGACTGCATATCGGATAGTGCAGGCAGCACAGATCGCGTACCGACAGTATCTGTTATACTTACGTGTGATCTTTCTTCTAAATCTGCTGTATCTATGTTTGTTATCCATTACTGCATGTTTTTTATATTTATATTCAGGGATCGACCAATATGGATTTTTTTGTGCCGATACCGATTTTTTTGCCTTAGCCGATGTCTGATACAGGCTGCCAATTTTCTTGAGCCGATATTTGGAGCCGATGCTGCTTTTGCTCCCTCAATTTTCTACATAAAATAAAATGAGCATGTCTAAGGCTAATATGCCTCCTAATATGCAAAGACTACACACTAGTAGGTCTAAACAAAAATGTAAAAGAAGCTGCCAGATTTGTCAACCACAGAACATAAATCAGCAGAGGAAAATAAAGTGATGTCAGATGCACATTAAGCAACAAATGGTTCAAGTTTCTGTTCTAAACTGCATCAACGTTAATGGTAGAAATATTCAACCACATATAAAACATATCTCAAAGGTTTAAAAGCTCTCCTTCAGGTGGTGCAAAACCTCGAGACTTTCAAACATCAAAATGTCATTTATTAATATGTATTTGTGTCAAAATGACATATAAACATCTCTTCATATTCTATTTTGCCTGGAAGCTCTTCCAACACGTTTGAGTGTCGCGTGAAAAATAGGCGTTGGTTCTATTTCTAGCAGGCACGCGTTTGATGAGACGTGCGTGTCACGCAGGCAGTGTGCACGCTCTAACCTGTTACCATGGGAGCCGAAATAAACGGACACGCCACGCAGCTGACATGCTCACGCCACACAGCTGACAAGTTCACGCCACGCATCCAATCTGTGGCCGGCCTTAGTGTATGGCAATATTTCAGCTAAGTCAAACAGTTAAAAGATGCTTGTGGGGGAGGGGGCAGTGCTAGTGGGGGAGGGGCAGTGCGTGGTCTGACTCTGCATGTGAACGGCAGGCAAAATTACGAATCCCACTATGGCCACGCCAAGACCCGCCCTACGAAGCAGCTCGATTGGTTGGGGTTAGGCATTTCACCTCAAGTGGTTAAGGTGAGGATAGCCGATTGGTCAGGGGATAGGACGTAATTTCGCAAACGGCAGCGTCTCTAGCAACACAGAGCAGCCTGTGTGGATGCCTGTCTGTAAATAATGCCGGGAAAATAAGCGAACGCAGCAGCCGCGTATCGGCCGATGCCAATAGAGGTAAAAAACGCAAATATCAGCCCGATATATCGGCCGGGCGATAAATCGGTCGATCACTACTTTATTTAGTACTACCTCCGTCAAGGTTCCAAGCGAGCTGAGGTGATACCAAAAGGTGACGTGAAAACATGCAGATTACTGATTGGTCGGACAGAATCATCACTAATCATTGCTAGCGACAGACGGGGGTGTCCTGAACAAACCCGCCATTTTTAAATAGTTTAGCCAACGGTGGGTTTTTTCTGCCTCCAGCTTCTTAAGAAACTAAATGTGTCTTCTGACAAACAGCCACATGCTGACAATCAAAAACAACACACCTCCAACGTTCTGTGTGCGTGTCACGTTATGTCACTGCAGTTTCCTGTGGCGTCGCTATGACGACCAGCCACGCTCGCCTCATAAATGAGGCGGTACTAAATCTGCAATGGAAAAAGGAGGACGGGGCACCGCGATGGAGCCAAACCGAGCTGGTACTAGCAGTGGTTAAGCGCCGTTTTATACTATACAATTTTTCTAGCATAATGACTTTCTATATTCAAATTATCAGTTATAGGGACCCATTATAGTACGTCTATTCTATTCTTCAAATGAAACCACAGCTCCTTCTCCCTCCCTTACACTAGGCTACACACCTCCCTCCCTTAAGGGGTTTTTATGGTTGTGCGGAGGCTCCACGCAGAGCTTTCTCCGTAGCCTACGCCGTGGCCTGATGGTTATACTTGTGCGCTGGTGTGTGCGTGGAGCCGGCATGTGTGTGTGTGTGTGTGTGTGGGGAGTGTGTTTTAGAGCGAGGAGGAAGTGAGAGAGTGACGGTGATGAGCTTCAGAGCGAGTAGCGACTCTAGAGTCATAGTGAGAGAAACAAAGTGTCTCCTCTGTTCTCTCTGACCACGGTGGGAAACCTGCAGCAGGAGAAGTTAACCTCTCCTTGATTTTACATTGTTTATGGAGGAGAACCAGGAAATGACTCAGGGGAAATGCAACGCTACCAAGCCACGGCCGAGAGACGTGCGTCGCCGTGACGTGTAGTTACATTTTTCGAGAGGTGCACGTCAGGCTACAGCGTAGGGACCGGCGTAGACGCAGAGGGGTCTGTGGGGGTACGCCGTCAATTTGACGCAGAAGCATAAAACGGCCTTGAAGCGTCAGTTATACTAGCGCTTCCAAAAGTGCGTGCCGTGAGTGTTTATACTCGCGCGTGGTGGTCGCGGCACTAGTTACAGTCTTCTCCTGAACAGCGGTGGTGCTAAGGAGCAAAGACTACTGATGTTTTTCTTTCTGAGGACTAGAAGAAGAAGAATAAGATAAACAACAGCAGAACAGGCAGCAACAGTGCCGTCAATGCTTTGATTTGATTCAGTGACCTACTCCGTCAGATCAAGCCTTTCATTCACAAAAAAAGAACTCATCTTAACCAGGTAAGTTTACCAGAGACTTGCAGTCAGTCCTGGCATCCGGATACCCAGGAGCTCGTTCAGGCTTCCTGTTTCCGGTTTGTCGGGCACCACTGAAAAAAAATAGACTGGTGCGCGCCCTCCGCTCGCGCGCTGAAAATCGGACGCGCCGGCCGGAAATTACGTCATTTTGATGTCACGAATGCGCGCGCCACCTCCAACGCGTCAAGCATAAATGAGCTATTACACTAGGCTACACACCTCCTAGGGCTGCACGATTATGGCCAAAATGATAATCACGATTATTTTAATCAATATTGAGATCACGATTAATTAATTAAATTGTTGATTTTAACCAAAACAAATTTTACTGTCACATAGGCTAATTATAACTACTATCACATGCATATTGTGCTACATTCCTCCTTTGTTGACAGATACTATGAAGACGTAATGCCATTTCAGCTGTTGTGCGACCGCTTGTCACACTTGCACGTTTGCCGTGACAAGATACAAGCAACGCAATTTTATGTTCACGTTAATGGCACATATTAAAATCCGGTATCTACCGGACGAAAATAGCAACGCTCTGATGCTCCAAAAAAACATCGCTGCATATCACGCTAGTAAACACTAATAACACGTTACACAGCAGGTAACATTAGCCTACCGTTCGCTGCAGTAGTAACTGGATTAAACACGGCTAAAATGCTGACAGCTAAACGGTGTAGTATGTCTGTATTTCACTGTAGGATTCCAACAGTCTGCTGCTGAAGCTATGAGCTAAAAGACACAAACTAGCACTATGGTCACTGCTGTTGTCTGAAAAACAACACAGACGGGACTAAATGTTGCGTTTACTGGTAAACTGGTAAACCTCGGGACCGACTTATGACCGTCTGTTATCTGTTGTGGAATTTTCCTCACGTTACTTACTCTGTCCTCTGTGACTGTCTACATCTAGAAACTAAGCTGCGCTTCGCAGGGAACAACTCTGATTGGCTCACGGAGGCACGTGATCAGACAGCGGAGTGCTAAAAAAAAAAAAAAAAAAAAGAAACTGATACGGAGCGTGACACGTTTTAAATATCGCTCGATCACACAAATTTGATCGTGGGAAGACAAAATCGTGATCGTGATTAAAATTAAATTAATTGTGCAGCTCTAACACCTCCCTCCCTTACACTAGGCTACACACCTCCCTCCCTTACACTAGGCTACACACCAAGATCAGCAGGAAAAGTTAATAAACCACCTTAAACGAGAGAAGTTGTCCGTCTTCTGTCCTGACTGACCATTTGGACCGCGTCACGTCGGGCCCTTAGCGAGAATGAGTTTGACACCCCTGCTCTAGTGTATCGTTACATGCCTGTTAACTACATTTGTCCGACAGCTTCAGTTAGTTTCCAGATGCCCTCCTGTCCAGTGAAAACCACGGCTCTCCAGGGCCACGTTCAGCCCCGACAAAACGCAGCAACATGTTTATTTAAACTGAAACGGAGGGTGCGTTGAACACCCTGCTGTGAGCTCTCTGCCTTTTTATTACCACAAGTTTACAGACACGTCTCTGCTGATTGGGTATCACTATCACTTGACGGCCAGGCGGCACAACTGGCGGCATATTTTTGTGGATGAGAAGATGACTGCGATGCATCGCATCGTGTCCTGGATTGTTCATTACCTGACTGGTAGACCACAGTACGTACACCTACAGAACTGTGTGTCAGACAGGGTGGTCAGCAACACTGGGGCCCCACAGGGGACTGTCCTCTCTCCCTTCCTCTTCACCTCTGAGTTCAGCTATTGCACTGAGTCCTGCCACCTTTAGAAGTTTTCTGACGACTCAGCAATAGTTGGCTGCATTGAAAAGGGTGATGAGAATGAATACAGGACTGTTGTGGGCAACTTTGTCACTTGGAGTGAGCTGAACCATCTGCAGCATAACGTGACAAAACCGAAGGAGCTCGTAGTGGATCTGAAGAAGGATAAATCACCTGTGACCCCTGTTTCCATCCAGGGGGTCCCTGTGGACACTGTTGAGGAGTACAAGTATCTGGGGGTGTACTAAAATAATAAGCTGGACTGGACTAGAAACGCCAAGGCTGTCTACAAAAAGGGCCAAAGTCAACTCTTTTTCCTCAGGAGGCTGAGGTCCATTAACATCTGCCAGACAATGCTGAGGATGTTCTATCAGTCTGTTGTGGCCAGTGTTATCTTCTTCGCTGTCACATGCTGGGGCAGTGGGATGAAGGTTGCAGGCAACCACAGACTAGACAAACTGATTAGGAGGGCTGGTGATGTTGTGGGAGAGGAGCTGGACACACTGACGACCGTGGCAGAGAGGAGGATGCTGTCCAGGCTTCAGTCCATCTTGGACAATGTCTCACACCCTCTCTACGACACCCTGGCCCAGCAGAGGAGCACCTTCAGCAGAAGACTCCTCTTACCCAGATGAGCCACTGAGTGCCACAGGAAATCGTTTTTGCCTGTGGCCATTAAACTCTACAACGCCTCCCTCGGAAAGTCGAACACCCCCTCTCTGTAATCTTCAGACATAGACAATTGTTTTTTGCACTCTATGCACCTTAATACTGTATACTTGAGCTTTATATATTGTATTATACTGTAAATTTGTTTATAATACATATGTTGTCCGTACAATATATGTTGTTTGTACATCTGGAGTCTGTAACAAAAATAATTTCGCCCCTGGGATTATTAAAGTATTTCTGATTCTGATTTATGTTATTCTTTATGCAGTTCACGGCAGGTCTGTTTTATAAAGATATTTAAATGAAGTACTTATTGTCACTGATCCAAAACCGCATATCTGTGAGAGAATCACATTTTTCGATTTCTCCAGTGCATTCAACACCATCCAGCCACGGCTACTGACTCGGCAGTTGTTGGGTGTATAAGGGATGGACAGGAGGGGGAGTACAGAGCGCTGGTGGACAACTTTGTGGAGTGGTCTGGTAAGAATCACCTGCTGCTGAATGTGGATAAGACCAGAACCAGAGAGATGGTGATTGACTTCAGGAGGAAGGGAACGGCTCCACAGCCCCTCTTGCCTTCTGGGTGGAGATGTGGACATGGTTGATGAGTACAGATACCTGGGTGTCAACATCAACAACAGGCTGAACTGGAAAATCAACAGCACTGCTGTTTACAAGAAGGGGAAGAGCAGACTATTTCCTGAGGAAGCTGAGATCCTTCAACGTGTGCAGCAGAACGTTGGAGATGTTCTACCAGTCTGTTGTGGCCAGCGCTCTCTTCTCCTCGCCATCTGCTGGGGCAGCAGCATTGGAGCCAGAGACACACACAGACTGAACAAACTGATCAGGAAGGCTGGCTCTGTTATTGGCTGCAAACAGGGGACATTTGAGGCCGTGGTGGAGAGGAGGTCACTGAACAAACTGTTATCTATCAAGGATAACCCCGATCCACCCCCCCCCCCCCCCCCCCCCACTGGTCCAACAGAGGAGCACCTTCTCTAAGAGGCTCCGACAGCTTCGATGTCGCACGGACCGCTACAGGAAATCATTCCTACCACAGGCAATTCAACTTTTTAACACTTCATCACTGAGTGTGAGATAAGACTCATAGACATCACAACTGCACTGAATGCACCTCACACAACAGGTGTATCTACAGCTTTATCAGTACTGGTGTAGCAGTTGTACATTTTTCTTCCCAACTTGTATACATTTTTAATATTTGTTCTTTTAGTCTATTCTATTGTTATTTCATGTATATTGTGTCCTCTTATTTCATGTATACTCTGTATGTGTGCTGTGTGTCTGATATTTTGCTGCTGTAACACCGTTATTTCCCATTTTTTGGGATCAATAAAAATCTACCTACCTACCTACCTATCGACGTCCGTGTACTACGCCTTGGCCACATTGTTATTTTTGTGACATGTAGTGTGGGGATGTTTTTAAATGTAGCTTACGCTATGCATTACCAGGTGTTTACATGCTTGCCAATCCAAAATAATGACGGAGTTGTTACATGTTACATGAACATACACCATTTAGTTTACATGTGGAATGAAGTCTGAGTCTTTCTGTCACTGCAGACCTTCAGTTTCCTCCACACTCCCGCGGTGCAAAGGTGCGCAAGCGTGGAACAGATCGTGCAGTCGTAAAACAGGATTATCATCTGCGCATGCGCGAACATCGTGCGCATGTCGGATCGTACAGATCGCGCACCTACACAGACCGTTCAAAGGAAACATGTCGTTCAACCAGGAAGCCGTAGCTAACCGATGCACAGTGTTTAGAGATGTGTTGATGTTTGTGTTACCTGCTGACTGATTGGTGTCTCCATGTTGAAGAGAGAAGTCCTGAAAGACAAAGACAATGTTTAGTTCATGTGTGTCAAAAACCACTAGAATCTATATTTTTTATTTGTTTTACCAATGATTGAACTAAATGTTGTGTTTATACAAACCGTCGACAGCAAAACAGAGCAAAAGCAGAAAAGACAGAAAATCTGTTTTATGTTCTTTACAAATGAAATAAATGTCAGACCATCACCTCTGACATGTGATGTCACTCTTCTTAGAAAACCATTAGATTGTTATATATTTTTTGTTGATAAAGTTTACGACATACTACTGTTTTATTTACACAAAAGTATGTTTAACTGTAGTATAGCCGACATATTTAGTTATAGATCATCTTTGCAGAAAGGTGAGGGGTCACAATAAGTCACATACAATAAACAACAGTACGCATACTCGAAGCAAAAGGTTTAACAAAAGAAAAAGTTCACATGCTTGGCTTTCAGGTGGTTACCTGTTGCCAATCTGCAATATGCCAATACCAGTTTGCCAATTACTTTATGTCGAAACATGGAGATTAAACACCCGGATGTCAGCCACTAACCTCTGGTAAAAATAAGCACATTTAACGTGGAGTTGTTCTCCAGAAGAAACCGCTAACGTTAGCTTGTTGGAGAAGCTTCCAGAGTGTGTTGTTGTATGTTATAGTGGGTGTTATTATCGGACAGGGTGTTTGGCGGCATCTTTTCTGAGAGGATACAAACACGGAAGCAGCAGCACGAGGTAAAAACAAAAACAAAGCTCCAGAAAGCGACACACAACGGAGGATGTGATGTGAGAGAGTAAAACAAAGAAAGCGAAGTGAAGTAGAACAGAGGGGCTATTGGTTTCGCAGCAGTGACAACAGAAACCACAAAAGACCAATCTAAATATAACATATAGGCCTAATAATAAATAACAACAAAATTCAAATAAAAAGTATACCAAGCTTGGGTGGGTGGTGAAGCTAATATTACCGTATCCTATTTGAGTTTAGCAGAGGGACGAGTGAGGGTATGAAGGAGTGTTTATATCTGTTGAACAAATGTAAAAAAGGTGACTTTTATTCAAGGAAAAGCGCACAAGTGTTGCCCTGTCCAACATGGCGGCGACGTTTAGACTACAGCCGAGGCAGAGGACAATGGGTGTACATGTCTTCATTTATCTTTGAGTGACATCAACTGTAACATGGTTTACTGAGGAACTATTAAAGTGCACGTTTGTAAGATGACACGGCAGTAAATTAGAACGAGTTCCTGTTGCGAATATGTTCCATATTCCGCATCCCCCTCTGTGACAACGTTTTATTTGTATCCTAAATTGCAACCCTGTTTTCCTATCTGCGTGAACAAACCTTGGGTCAATCCTTCCGCCCATGCGGCCTCTTTTGTATCTTACTAAACGCTACTAAAAGTTACATTTAATATGGTGTAGTGCGCTTCTGAATGAAGGTAGCTATTGTTAAAACAGCTGACGTGTTTTCTCACCGTTTTCTCCGTGTGCTCGTCTGCAGAGACTCTCCGGCTTCAAAGAACGAAACGCGTGACAAATCTGTTAATGTTCCATATCTCCGTTTGTTCGGGTTTAACGGCGGTTATTCGCTGGTGTACCGGTCCACAGGCCCGGTAACGGACCCGGGTTCAACTCTATTTATGTGCAATATGTGCTCCCACTGGATCGACCGACTCTCTCTCGGAACCGCGAAGTTAACACAGTCGAACCTCCTTCCTGTGGGGTCTTTTCACAATAAAACTTAGTGCATTTCCTTTCAGAATCAGAAAATGCTTTATTGACAAAGTAAGTTACACTTTGGAGCGGTGGTGTAGTTTAATGTATTGCAGTGGGTATACTGTAACACTTTTTCCTGGCTCAGAATAGGCTTTTTTTTGGGGGGGGGAGCATATCAAAGTGTGAGGTCTGGGTGTTCTCCCCCAGGGTTATTTTGAGCGTCAAAGACTAATATCCTGCATTCTGATACACTTTTATGCACCAATTTATGGTGGGAATACCTGTAGGCCTAGTGAATGTGACATACATTGTGCCATGTAGGGTTGACAGCCAGCTAAACTCTCTCCTCACATCAATGACGTCACAAGGAACGTGTGCAACTTTAACACACAAAAACACACTAATCAATTCTATGCTAGCTTTTCACATAGGCTACAAAAAAGGTGTATAAGACCTTTTCAATGGAATTACATTGCTAGGCAACAGCCTGGCCCCTTGTTAACTTCCTGTCAGTTGATGCCATTCACATACATTGCAACAGGAAATCCACTTGGGTCCATTTAGAATGTTTATGTTTACATCTGTGAAAAGGTCTATAGTCTACGAAATGTTCAGAATGTAATTTCATCCAGGGCTCTCAAGTTTTGAAGACAGGCAAGAGTGACATCTCCCCCCCCCCCCCCCCCCCCCCCTCCCCGCCCAGCTTGTTAATAGCCAGTGTATGTTCATTATAGCTTCCAGTTTGTAGATGTTAGTTAGATGGCACCAATAATCATAGCTGGACAAAGGACAGGGTTCTGGTTCCAGATTTGTTTGGTGACTTATGATGGGGGGTTCGGTCCACCCCCAGAAAATGTTGAGCATTTCCTGCATTGTGGTGAATTTCTATGTACCTATTTGTACCTTTTTCTGAATCAATATGCTGGAAATATCTTTATGTAAAGGGACACAAATTACAATTCAAATATAAAAACATAATGGAATATATTGCAGTAAGGCTCTCAGGTATTCTGTATTGCTTTCAACTATTTATTCTCCTTTGGATCAACTTTCCTAATTATATCTGAGTCAGCACACATGTAGCTTAGGCATCATTTACTCTTACCTTCTCTTTTGCATCTTTTGTTGGGGAAGTAACCTCCTTAAATGTGCATTTGACAATTATTCACCTCAATTATACATTATTCATTTTAATGGATTAATAAACCCCTGGACTTTAATATTTCAGATGTGTTTGAGCAAGATTTCTGCTCATGTCCAAAACTTTTGCACATTCAAAATATAACTCATCCCATGCTGTCTGAGATTTGGAGGAGTCGTGATATTTTGTGAAAAATAAAGTGATAATAGGATATTACAAGAATAAAGTCACAATATTTCAGAAAATAATCCACCTGCACAATAGTCTGCTGTGCATTACGTGATATCTTTGCTGATACGGTAGACCTCAGACCTTCTGACAGACCAGATCCCCGTCTGGGTCTCTGAATGAGACAAAGTTTAGTGAAGTGGCTGAACGCTGCTCTACGTCGGAGGTGGAGAACAGAACTAACGGAGCTCAAACGCGTCACATCTGCCGCAGCATCTCTACAGCAGAGCGCGTCCATAAACCTGAAGCTGCACAGCTTTTTACAGTGAGAGTGGACACTAAGCCACGTTTCATATTTGTCAGTCAACTTTTCAAAATACATTCAGGGCTACACTCAGAACATTTGAGCCGAAGCCTCGGCAGAATCAGCTGACGTCGCGTCTGGTGTAGCCCCTTTCTTTTTTTTTGATTGGCTGATAAGACTGACTGACCAAGATCTCCAGGGGAGACTCTTGATTTCTGCCGGTTCCATAGTGAGAGCGGCGCGGCCAGAGACATTTTGGGCGCTGCGGCATATTAAATATATTATAAATAGTTTTTCTGCGTGAGAAATACAATGTGTGGCGGGAGTGCGTGACAAAAGACCGAAATGAGTGACTGTCACGCTCAATGCGTGACACTTGAGAGCCCTGTTCATCAATTCAAATATTTCCTTTCTACCGTTACAATTAATTCACAACTAGTGATTGTGATAGTGATTATGCTGTACAAAGACATTTTTACATGTAAACAATATTACGTTCATCCATACGAGTGTAGCCTGTCCTGTTACTTATAGTTGCCTAGAAACCATGCAACGTTGCCCAGCACCAACGCCAGCAATCACGGACATTTCTAATATATAAACTTAACACAAAATAATACTGACGTCAAACTAATGATCTATGAACCTATGTAATTATTTAAAATCAGTGAATGAATACATACCAACGATGCTACTCTAGGCATAAATGTAGGCAAATGTAGCTGTAGTTGGCTTGCTACACTACAACCATAAAACACTGAGCCGTAAAGGCCGTTTTATGCTTGACGCATTGGAGGTGGCGCGCGCATTCGTGACATCAAAATGACGTAATTTCCAGCCGGCGCATCCGATTTTCAGTGCGCGAGCAGAGGGCGCGCACCAGTCTATTTTTTTTCAGCGGCGCCCGACAAACCGGAAACAGAAAGCCTGAATGAGCTCCTGGGAAACCGGATGCCAGGACTCGCCAAGTGACTGCAAGTCTCTCTGGTAAACTTACTGGGTTCTTTTTTGGTGAATGAAAGGCTTGATCTGACCAAGTAGCTCATTGAATCAAATCGAAGCATTGACGGCACTGCTGCTGCCTGTTCTGCCGTTGTTTATCTTTTTCTTCTTCTTCTAGTCCTCAGAAAGAAAAACATCGGTAGCTCCTTAGCGCCACCGCTGTTCAGGAGAAGACTGCAACTAGTGCCGCGACCACCACGCATGAGTATAAATACTCACGGTAGTCCCGGTGATGGTTAAGTGTTACTGAGCGTTACTGCGCAGCCTCAAACTGAGCTTGATGACGTAGATGTGACGTGAGCAACGTGTCTGAACGTTGTAAGTCTTCTGGTAGCTGTGCCAAGAGAAATCTCAATCATTCCCAATCTATCAGAGACGGAGAGCGTAGGTATATGTAAGGAGATAACATAGGCACAGGCTAATTATTGATAACTAAAATGCTAGTTAACATTAGTAATTAAACTAAACAGCTGATGTAAGTCCAAACTGCCTGCGAGCTTCTCCTGTACTATACGGTAATTCCTCTACTATGAGACAGTAAGTCTCGTGGTTATGACCCAACCGTTAGCCTATTTTTATAAAAACGTCTGCTACGGAGCCATAACGTGAGGTACAAGGTAATGGAGCCTTTTATACATTGTCGTGTTTCTTTAGAAATAAACGAGGGACAAATGAAGTCTTGAAACGCTTCAGATGTAAAGTCATTGGCTGTCAAAGTGACGCCAAAATGAATGGCAGTCAATGAGATGTGTTGTGGAATTAAACATTCCGGGTGCAGCAGGTGTAGAGTAGTTCAAAATTTAAACATTTGAGAATGAAACATACAAAGAAATAGTCGTAGACTGAACCAGTGTAGGTTTTTGTAATTTATTAAAGTAAATATATTCTGCAGAATAGGAGGACTGGTTCACAGACCACACGCAGCGAGGTGTGAAGGAGTCTTCAACCTAAACATGAAAGTCACAAACTTAAATACACAGATAAGAGAGAGGGAGTGACACTGGCATGTGATCTCATCTATACATGGCTTTGTGCATGTCACACACATAGTTTGAACTTTAAGCACATAATTCAATCTTTGAAATATTGAAGATGGGACTTTCTGGTGCCAATGTGACTTCCTCTATCGCCCCAGGTCACACGTCAACACAGTAAGCTATATCAGTAAGCTATATCGTAAACTATAGATACACACAAAGAGACATTCTGCCTATCTGGTTCACAGAGAGGCTACTATGTAATTAGCTAGCCCCGGAGGCGCTAGAGGTGATTAAAACAGTAGGACATTGTGTCCCATAACTAATCTTTGTTAAGAGCAGTAGATGAGGAGCATACATCTGACTAACTCAACGGATCACAAGGAAAAATACAAGAGTCATAGGATGAAGGTCCGTGTAACGCTTATCAGTTCAATTTTCTAAGCACAAACGGACATTTGAAAAAACAGAAAAATGGGTTCAAATATCCAATTTTTCATTTTTTTTCCACTTTGACAAATTAAAAAATTGGATCTTTACACTGTTTTTCGGTAACTATAGGCGGAACGAGGGAGAGAATATCATTGCAGTATTGAATAATTGGAGCCCAGACGCAATTTTGTAATTTTCTAAATTTCTGATCCTCTGAATAAAAACAGAAAATTGGAAAAACAGATTAAAGATCCAATTTTTTAATTTGTCAAGGTGGAAAAAAATGAAAAATTGGATATTTGAACCGATTTTTCTGTTTTTCCAAATGTCCGTTTGTGTTTAGAAAATTGAACTGATAAGCGTTACACGGACTGATGAAACATATTGAGGGTAATTTTGCCATTACAAATGCTAACGGGACGTGATGGTTTGGGTATCATAAAATGGCGCCATCGCGGCTTCGCTCTGAGGAGAGAAGCCTGCCCCCTTGATACTCGCACGTGGTGGTCGCGACACTAGTTGCAGTCTTCTCCAGAACAGCGGTGGCGCTAAGGAGCAAAGACTACCGATGTTTTTCTTTCTAAGGACTAGAAGAAGAAGAAAAAATAAACAAAGGCAGAACCAAGGGGCCAGGCTTCTCTCCTCAGAGTGAAGCCTCCTATGGCGCCATTTTGATGCTAATAAGCCATCACCCCCCGTTAGCATCCCATTGACTGCCATTCATTTTGGCGTCACTTTGACAGCCAATGACTTTACATCTGAAGCGTTTCAAGACTTCATTTGTCCCTCGTTTATTTCTAAAGAAACACGACAATGTATAAAAGGCTCCATTACCTTGTACCTCACGTTATGGCTCCGTAGCAGACGTTTTTATAAAAATAGGCTAACGATTGTGTCATAACCACGCGACTTACTGTCTCATAGTAGAGGAATTACCGTATAGTACAGGAGAAGCTCGCAGGCAGTTTCGACGTACATTAGCTGTTTAGTTTAATTACTAATGTTAACTAGCATTTTAGTTAGCAGTAATTAGCCTGTGCCTATGTTATCTCCTTACATATACCTACGCTCTCCGTCTCTGATAGATTGGGAATGATTGAGATTTCTCTTGGCACAGCTACCAGAAGACTTACAACGTTCAGAGACGTTGTTCACGTCACATCGGCGGCGGGAAGCTCAGTTTGCAGCTGCGCAGTAACGCTCAGTAACACTTAACCATCACCGGAAAAGTGCTGGAAAGAGGCTTCACTTGTCTCCGTTGAAAACAGCGGGATCGCTGTGTCCATTTTATATACTGTCTATGGGCAGAACAGGCAGCAACAGTGCTGTCAATGCTTCCATTTGATTCAGTGACCTACTCTGTCAGATCAAGCCTTTAATTCACAAAAAAAGAACTCATCTTAACCCGGTAAGTTTACAAGAGAAACTTGCAGTCAGTCGGCGAGTTCTGGCATCCGGTTTCCCCAAGGAGGCAAGCTTGTCTCCGCAGAGTGAAGCCTCCTATGGTGCCATTTTGATGCTAATAAGCTATCACCCCTTGTTAGCATCCCATTGACTGCCATTCATTTTGGCGTCACTTTGACAGCCAATAACTTTACATCTGAAGCGTTTCAAGATTTCATTTGACCATTGTTTATTTCTAAAGAAACACGACAATGTATGAAAGGCTCCGTTACCTTGTACCTCACGTTATGGCTCTGTATCAGACGTTTTTGTAAAAATAGCTCGTTCAGGCTTCCTGTTTCCGGTTTGTCGGGCGCCACCAAAGACAGTATATAAAATGGACCCAGGGACTCCGCTGTTTTTGACGGAGACAAGTGAAGTCTATTAGAAGCACTTTCCCGGTGATGGCTGAGCGTTACTGCGCAGCCTCAAACTGAGCTTGATGACGTAGATGTGACGTGAGCAACGTGTCTGAACGTTGTAAGTCTTCTGGTAGCTGTGCCAAGAGAAATCTCAATCATTCCCAATCTATCAGAGACGGAGAGCGTAGGTATATGTAGGGAGATAACATAGGCACAGGCTAATTATTGATAACTAAAATGCTAGTTAACATTAGCAATTCAACTAAACAGCTAATGTAAGTCCAAACTGCCTGCGAGCTTCTCCTGTACTATATGGTAATTCCTCTACTATGAGACAGTAAGTCGCGTGGTTATGACACAACCGTTAGCCTATTCTTATAAAAACGTCTGCTACGGAGCCATAATGTGAGGTACAAGGTAACGGAGCCTTTTATACATTGTTGTGTTTCTTTAGAAATAAACAATGGACAAGTTAAGTCTTTAAACGCTTCAGATGTAAAGTTATTGGCTGTCAAAATGACGCCAAAATGAATGGCAGTCAATGGAATGCTAACGGGGGGGTGATGGTTTGGGTAGCATAAAATGGCGGCTTTGCTCTGAGAAGAGAAGCCTGCCCCCTTGGGCGCTGCTGAAAAAAATAGACTGGTGCGCGCCCTCCGCTCGCGTGCTGAAAATCGGACGCGCCGGCCGGATATTACATCATTTCGATGTCACGAATGCGCGCGCCACCTCCAACGCGTCAGGTATAAATGAGCTTTTAGTTTGCAGCGTTGGTTTACTTCCTAACTACGGCTCACGCGATGTAGCGGTTACCAGCTGAGAGTCTTAAAGTGACAGTAACGTAAATAGAGAACTCATTAAGACTTGAGGCAAATTAACAGAAACTAGCCCCGGTCTCTGGGGGACGCAACTTGCGGGAGCCCCGGTCTCTGGGGGACGTGACGCTAATTCCGCTAGCATACGTACAGGCTAACATTTCATTGAATAAAAGTATGGTAAAAAAGAGTGAAAGAGTGCTTCCTGCTTCTCACAGTGCAGACGCTTTACTGCTTGCTCCTGCCTCTGCTTGGATATTTCTGCTGATAATCGTGCTTTTCCTCTGAGAGAAACTATGAGCAGCGGCTCTTGGATACTTATAAATCACTGGACTATACACTTTGTAGACATAGTAGGCTTGCCATATTTAATCATTTTTCTTCGTGAGCGTGGCCTACCAATAGCTCAAGCTTGTACTGCACTGACTGGAAACGTGGTACTTAGCTAAAGCTAATTAGCAGCAAGATGCCTCCCTTCTCCGTGGATGACTACTACAAACTCCTTCAGAAGATTGCTGTTCTGGAAACCAAAATTCAACGGTTAGAAGTAAACGTGGAGGTGAACACATCATGTGGGAATGACACCACTTTACCATGGACCCAAAACAATGGACAAAAGCATAACTAACATAAAGCTAACACACGGCTAATTAGCACCAACAAGACTACAAAGAAACAGGAGGACTGTGAAACGGGTAATAAATCAACAAGTGGTAGTCCTCCCGGGAACTCTTTCGGTGCAAAGCCTAAGAGTAAATCATTTTCCTGGGAAATGGGAGGACGACTAACAGGCAGGGCACAGCGCCCGAGATTTGTGATATGAAAGGCTGGCCTGCATTACCATCCAGGCAGAGCGCCTCTTCAACCCCTGTACTTAGTAGGACACAGCCGTGGACAGCTGCAAAAGGGAGAATTAGCAACAAAATGCCTCCCCAACAACCGAATCTGCAAGTTGATAATAGATTTGCTACACTGCAGCAGGACCCTGGACCTTCATCTGACCTGGATTGTGTCTCATAGTCACACAGCAGGGTAAGGACTGAGAGCAATTCAAAAAGTAAAAAGCTACAGGGAAAGCTAACGACTGGGCCTCAAACTCTGATTGTAGGTGACTCTGCTGTAAAAGATGTAAAAAGCAGAAAAAAAACACCAAAATACTCTGTTTTCCCAAAGAAATGGTGTCTGGCTTGGCCAACAGAATCCCGGATATCGTGGCAGCACACCCAACTGTGAATAACATTATACTGCATATAGGGTCACATGATGTTGTAAAGCAACAGTCTGAAGTGCTGAAAAAGGACTTCATGGATCTACTGAAAACAGTCAGCTCCCTAAATGTGAGGGTGTTTATCAGTGGACCTCTACCGCCAGTCAGAAGAGGAGTTGAGAGATTCAGCAGACTGTTGGCACTGAGCACATGGCTTTCAACTGCGTGTACCGCTCATTCTCTGCAGTTCATTGACAATTTTAACATGTTCTGGGAGCGCAGACATCTTTTTAAGGCAGATGGACTTTTCCTTAACAAACCAGGAGTAAAGCTGTTCACCTCTAACCTACTTTACTTTCTGCGCCACACATCAGCTCCCTTGGCCAAGGACACGAGACAAGAGGAATCTAAACAAGAGGAAGACATAACAAAGCAGGGCAGTAATCCACCACAGCCCCCGCCTGAGCAAAGATTTGACCATGGAAGACCACAGAGCAGAGATGAGAAATCTCAATCCCCCTCTTTACCCGTCCAACTCCCCTCAGACCCCTTCACCAACCCTGACGCCTTTGAGGATCCATACACCCCGCCCCCGCCCACGCCATCGCTCTCTCCACTCACCTTTTCCCTCCTTCCCTCTGCCACATGTTGGATTTCACTGACCAGATGAAGCAACTGGTAGTTGAAGGAACCAAATTTATCCCCCTTCCTTCTCCCATCATTGGCCCCCAGCCAAAAGTTAAATGGCAGGCACCACTGCCCACCCAAGGACGGCAGCTAACTCCTCCTCCCCAGACTGATAAGTATACTTGTGTACAAAATGCAGCAAGCTTTGTCTGATATGTGCCGGGTCCAGGCTGCACGCCTAGTGGCACTCATGACTCTTTTCAGGACAAGCCCGGGCCCTGTGTATTAAATCCTTCTTCAATTTATGTTGTGATAGGTAATAGAAAAAGAACGATAAATCCGCTAAGTAAGAACAAGCACTTATCAGCAAACCTCGCAAATTTAGCATTCATTCCTCGTCAGCCAACGCCTATACCAAAAATTGAGACAGATAAATATTTTAACACACTAACACTAGCCTTACTAAACGTCAGGTCTTTGGCAGGAAAATCATTTTTAATCAATGATTTTATTATTAAGCACAATCTTGATTTTATGTTTTTAACTGAAACCTGGTTGGACCATAATAACAGTGGTGCTGTTATCATTGAGTCAGCTCCCCCTAACTTCAGTTTTATGAGTGAGCATAGAGTGAATAAGAAAGGAGGTGGAGTAGCCATTTTGTATAATGACTCATTCCATTGTACTCAAATATCTTATGGAAATTTTGCTTCTTTTGAATATGTGACTTTTCAGCTAAGGTCCTCCCCTCGAGCCATATTTCTAAATATCTACAGACCACCGAAATACTGTGCAGCTTTCTTCGATGACTTTACTGAACTGCTATCTATAATCTGTATTAACTTTGACTGTGTAATTATTGCTGGTGATTTTAACATTCATGTGGACAACCTGCAGGATAGAGGGACCAAAGAATTGTGTTGTGTTTTTGAGAACTATGGACTGACTCAGCATGTGACGGAACCCACGCACAATAAGGGGCACACTCTGGACTTGATTATCTCCAAGGGTTTGAACATTTCCAAGGTTGTGGTGACTGACGTTGCTCTCTCTGATCATTCATGTGTTTTCTTTAACGGCACTATCTTGGTGCCCAAAAGTGTCCAAACTCAGGTAATCAGAAAACGGTATATCACTGAAAACACCAGTGAAACATTCATTCAGCTTTTCTCCTCCACACCCGCCCTCACTGGGGTCTCAGTCAATGAGCTTGTAGATAATTTCAATTTTAAAATTACAAATGTTATTGATGCCATTGCTCCAACTAAGGTCAAAGCTGTCTGCAGTAAGAAAAGATCTCCATGGAGAAATGTCATACGGGTAAGAACAGAAAAAACAGTGTCAAAAAGCTGAACGCAGTTGGCGAAAAACTAATCTCCAGGTCCACTATAACACCTATAAAGAAAGACTTCACATTTATAATTTGGAACTGAGGAATGCTAGGTGGTCCTTCTTCTCTGACATTATCGCCAGAAACAATAATAATTCACGTGCTCTGTTTGCTACTGTTGATAGGTTAACAAACCCTCCAGTACCAGTAGCATCTGAACTTTTATCTACCAAGGCCTGCAATGATTTTGCCTCCTTTTTCGAAGACAAAATTCAGAAAATTAGACTAACTGTCAGTGCCTCCATATCAAGTAAGGGATATGTGTTGCCACACTGTCTAGGCAAAACAAATTCCAATATCACACAATTTCATATGATCAACCATAAAAACCTGGAGGACAATATACAACATCTGAAAACCTCCTCCTGTTGCCTTGATATTCTACCAACAGACCTTTTCAAAAATGTTTCAAATTGTATGTCTTCTGATCTTTTACAGATTGTAAACACGTCTCTACTCTCAGGTATCTTCCCAAAGGCCCTGAAAACTGCAGACATCAAGCCACTTTTAAAAAAGTACAATCTAGACACGGCATTACTGAGCAACTATAGGCCGATATCTAACCTTCCATTCTTAAGTAAAATCATTGAAAAAGCGGTTTTTCAACAACTCAACCTTTTCTTGTCACTAAACAATGGTTTTGATGCCTTCCAGTCGGGTTTTCGACCACACCACAGCACTGAGACAGCTCTTGTTAAAGTATTTAATGATATCCACTTAAACACAGATAGTGGCAAAACTGCAGTCTTAGTATTACTTGATCTCAGTGCTGCATTTGACACGGTCGACCACGACATATTACTACACCGATTAGAAAACTGGGTTGGCCTTTCTGGCTCAGTCCTAAACTGGTTTAAATCCTATTTAAAGAATAGGGACTACTTTGTATCTATAGGTAATTATACATCTGAGCATACAAATATGACGTGCGGAGTTCCCCAAGGCTCCGTTCTGGGGCCTCTTCTGTTTAACATCTACATGCTTCCACTGGCTCAGATTATGGAAAACAACAAAATATGTTATCACAGTTATGCGGACGACACACAAATTTACATAACCTTATCGCCAGGAGACTATAGTCCTATACAAACACTGACTAAGTGCATTGAAAAGATTAATGACTGGATGTGCCAGAACTTTCTTAAATTAAATGAAGAAAAAACTGAGGTGGTTGTTTTTGGAGCAAAAGAGGAACGATTAAAAGTCAGTGCTCAGCTTCAAACGACAATGTTAAAAACAACAGACAAAGCCAGAAATCTTGGTGGAATTATGGACTCAGACCTGAATTTCAACAGCCACATTAAGACAATTACAAAGTCATCCTATTACCACCTTAAGAATATATCAAGGGTTAAGGGACTTATGTCTCAGCAGGACTTGGAAAAACTTGTCCATGCTTTTATCTTCAGTAGACTTGACTACTGTAACGGTGTCTTTACAGGTCTCTAAAAAATCAATCAGACAGCTGCAGCTGATTCAGAACGCTGCTGCTCGACTCCTCACTAAGACCAAGAAAGTGGATCACATCACTCCAGTTCTGAAGTCTTTACACTGGCTTCCTGTGTTGATTTCAAAATCCTTTTGCTAGTTTATAAATCATTAAACGGTTTAGGTCCAAAATACATTTCTGACCTACTAGTCAACTACGAACCACCCAGACCTCTCAGGTGGTCTGGGACAGGTCTGCTTTCTGTCCCCAGGGTCAGAACTAAACAGGGAGAAGCAGCATTTAGTTTCTATGCTCCACACATCTGGAACCAACTTCCAGAAAATTGCAGGTCTGCTGCAACTCTCAGTTCTTTTAAATCAAGGCTGAAGACCTTTCTTTTTGATGTTGCCTTTTGTTAAATGACTATCCATTTCTTATACTTTCGTTGCTTATTTTATCTGCTTTTATATAACTGTTTTTAACTGCTCTTTAATGTTTAATTTCTTATACTGCACTGTAACTTTGATTATTGTATTTTGATTGTCTTCATGTAAAGCACTTTGAATTGCCCTGTTGCTGAAAAGTGCTATACAAATAAAGCTGCCTTGCCTTGCCTTGCCTTTCATTCGAACATCCATAAGCAGCACAAAAGTCCGGCATCTTTAGTGTTGATCTGAATGCGAGAAGGCTTCCGACCCCTGTTCCAAGATGGCGGCGGTTTTGACGCATGTTTAGAACCCCAAGGCGACATCTAGTGTATATATCTATGCGTTGTTATAAACTGGCATCTGGCATATGGTTACTCTACACAAACCAACCAGCTGACAGTTTGCAGGGCTGCAGACCAGATAAGAAGGAGAAACACAGCTACTCAAAGACTCAGATATCAACAGGTTTTTGGATATGAGGTGACCTTTTCTAGAAGCTGGTTGAAGGAATGAAAGATAGACGCTCCAACGTGTGTGTGTGTGTGTGTGTGTGTGTGTGTGTGTGTGTGTGTGTGTGTGTGTGTGTGTGTGTGTGTGTGTGTGTGTGTGTGTGTGTGAGTGTGAGTGTGAGTGTGTGTGTGTGTGTGTGTGAGTGCGTGTCCTCCACCGCTGGAATATTAGTGAAATATTCACTTTCATTAGCCATGGAATCAGCTTAGTCAGAATATCATCTTTTTCAGAATAAGGGCAAAAACTGGAATATTATGTGCATGTAAATGTAGTTGTTCTGTCTCATTCTTGTTCCGGTTTTTGTCTACATCACGTGTGTCAAACTCAAGGCTTGCAGATTTAGATCCGGCCTGTATATCAACTTAGGTTAACAATAGATTTTGGCCTGCCTAGTTGTGCGCCAAACCAAAAATGATGACTTAAAAATGCTGGCATTATTTTGTTTGATTTGCTAAATTCTATGATGGCTAAGGAACATTTTTGCTGACTTTTGTATGTCAACAAAAATGGGACAAAAAGCATAACAAATGTCGGAAAAAGAAACACATTTTTAAAAGGTAATAAAGACGTCTGAGAAAGCCACAAAAAGTTTGTAAAAACAAAAATTACAAAAAAAAGAAGAAAGGAAAAAAAGCAACATGCAGTAATAAAGTCAAAGATATCTTATTTCAATGAAACAACAGCATGTCCATAAACTTTACATGTGTGGCCCTTGATATGAAAAAAGAGTTTGACACCCCTGGTCTACATTGGCCTATCTTGTTTCTGTGTGTCTATGTACCTTATTTTGATGTTATCTGTTGATATACTTGTCCGTGTATATTGCCATGGGCATGAAACAGACTGTGAAAACATATACATTACATATCTATCTAAAATAAAATGAAAGTTAACACTGAATGAGTATTCCTGTGTTAAAGTTATACAAGTGTCGAGAGAGAGAGAGAGCCAGCCAGTGTCTTCCCCCCCACAACAGACACGCAAACATTACCAACTGTAAACACAGCATGTGGCACACCATTACCCTGTCGCTCTCTCCCCACAGGCCACAAAACATACAAGTTGTCACTGCGCGATGTGAGTTGCGAATGCTCAGATTTAAACTGTTTACGGCATAACATGTCTTACTGAGATTTGTTGTTTGATTGCTAACTTGTAGCCAGCAGTCATTTCAAAAACGTTTTAGCACGCCGTTAGCATCTTGTTGTCTACTCGTCGCAAAGTGACGCATGCGCGACTCAAATCACCACTCGACTCACATTGCACAGTGACACAGGGAACTCAGCTGACAGATGGACGGTATATTTAGGTGCGTTTGTGTGAGGGGCTTAGCTTGAGGTCATGCCAAAATGAACAATGACATTTTTAGCAGCAGTTCACCCAGTAAACATACATCTAAATCTAAAAAGACGAGAAATAAACACTAAAACAATACAATCATAAAATAGAAAGAAATAGACACACTAAAAGTATACCCAGATTTATCATGCACTCTCATCAAATGACTATGCTCCTATAGACTCTCTATGTCTTTGTTTAGAGAAAGTAAAACAGTGGATGCAACGAAATTTCCTCCAATTAAATGAGGATAAGACTGAAATAATTTGGCAACAAAAAAGGAAGAGTGGCACTTAGTACTTACCTTGAATCTAGAGGACTAATCTTGGTGTAATTATTGATGAAGACCTAAATTTTGGTCATCACATTAAAGCGGTAACTAAGTTATTCTGGCATCTCAAAAACATAGCAAGAATCAGAAACTTTGTATCAAAACGATCTAGAAAAGATCATTCACACTTTTATTACTTGTAGGGTAGACTGCTGCAATGCACTTCTTACTAATGCTCCCAATAAGACCATAAAACAGCTCAATGCAGTGCGTGTGTGCATGAGTGCATGCGTGAGTGCATGCATGTGTGCATGCGTGTGTGCGTGTGTGCAGTAGTATCTCAGCACCTCATGTAATCACACAGTCGCAAAGCAGTTCCTCTGGCTACCTGCCTCAGTGAATCACTGCAGCTTATTGTAACCCTAGAGTCATAGTGAGAGAAACAAAATGTCTCCCCTGTTCTTTCTGACCACGGTGGGAAACCTGGAGCTCCATACGTAGCTATGGTGTAGATTTAACACAGAAGCATAAATCCCACTTTAGGCCTATACTAATGCCGCATTCGATTTACCTCGGAACTGGGAAGCCGGAGCTGGGAATGACGTCATCCCCGAGTTGAATGCGTTCCATTTAAAAGTCTGATTTTCATTGTTTTCATTAGCGGTTAGCTATTGTTAGCAATACCAGTTGATAACAATGCATTACGCCGTTTTTTGTGCATGCAAACAGCGTAACATGTCCACAGATAGAAGTTGAACATGCCTGTGTGAACGACTGATTTAGTGACACAAATAAGACAAGTGCTTATAACTTGATGTTACTGCAGCTTTCACAACTGTTGATACAGGGGGCAGCCATGTTGGATTTTGAACTCGGGGTACTGCGAGGTTGTCCGAGCTCGGAAATCTGACATCAGGGGTCGTGTTTCCGACTTTGACCTCGTAAAATACGAGTTCCGAGGTAAATGGAACGCGGCAATAGTTAATGGTTGGTTCAGAGAGGACTCTTTAGGGAGATTCACACACTCCTCAGCTCTTGGGTCTAGTGTAGTAGACCATGCAATCACTGACATGGTTTGTGAAGAAGTGCCTAAGTTCAACAAAAACAAGGATACACCAAGGCCCTGAGTAAATGCAATCATTCATAATGACTATATTGTATTATAATTATATAAACAATCAGTTATAATAACTTTATTTTTATATAATTACATGTTTCAGTTTGACTTAAGTTGGACTCATAGTGCAGATGTAGGCAGCAGGATATCTCTGTCTTATATTTGCCAAAGGGGGATCGTCCCACAGGAGGAGATCCTCCAATGAGGACCTTTAGGGCATGTTGCTGATTGGATGGTTTTATTTCTGGGACAGCCCAGGGACTTTCTTTGCTGACAACGCATTCTGGAGAGTTGCTCTTTTTTAGTCGAACCAGCAACCCTCAGTGCCAAGTGCCCGGGGCAGTAAGAGCTGGCTCATTGCCAGTTCATTGTCTTGACAGTGTGGAGATGTACTGTTCTGTATGTAGACTGTTACCCACAGCTGTGAATTCTGTATCTTTTTTTTGCCTTATTGCTTGGAAATCAATCTAAAAAGGAGAGAAGTTGTAGTGACTTTATTATCTTCTCCTCAACAAACAAACACGCAACAGGACCCATCCACTATCGGTGCATTTACTGTCAGACAGGAATCCCGCCGGGGAGTCACAGGACAGTGTACAGGACAGTGTCTGACTGTTCCAGGACAGTCGTGGGAGTCACAGGACAGTGTCTGACTGTCCCGGGACACTCTTCAGGACACTCTTCAGGACACTACCAACAGGACAGGACAGTTTTTGCTGCCACTGCTGCTGGAGAAATATCTGTCTCTCCTATCTGTCGACCGGTGTGACATTTACTGAGGCGTCGCGTCGCTCGCTGGTGAGCCAACTCCTTCGATGTCTTCCCCTCAGTAACCCCCGACCCGACTGTGCCCTCTTCTGCCGTACGGACAACACCAGTTGCCCTCAGCAGAGCGGATGTTTTGGTCTATCTAAAAGGAGTTAATTCTTGACACTTCTCTGATTGATAGTTTTGAGAGACACACGCCCCGATACAGAGGTGCCCTCGCACAGATCAGGGAACCCGTAGGCGCGGCAAGAGACTAGACTCACTATCCCAGACGTCCCCAACCATGGGCTTTTGTCCCCCTGTGTATGAAAAGCACTGCCCGAGGGGATCTTTACAACCAATATATGTATATATATATATATATATATAAGTAACGCATAGAGAGAGCAACGGGATCTGTTAGTCCACTTCTTTAACTGTCTATGGCCACGCCATGTCCCGCCCTACGAAGCAGCTGATTGGTTTGGTTTAGGCATTTCACCGCGAGTGGTGAGGATAGCGGATTGGTCAGGGGATAGGACCTGAACAAATGGAGTTACGTTACCTTGGACGCCTGGCCAATAGTAGTGATTGAAGGGCGGGTCTTGTAATTTCGCAGACCGCAAACAAAACAGACACAAGCCTCGGCCGGTTTTAGCTTGCTAGCCGCGTAGCTTGTAGGCTCGTGACGGCGATTAGCTTCAGAGCGAGCGAGTAGTGACTCTACAGTCAGTGAGAGAAACAAAGTGTCTCCTCTGTTCTTTCTGACCACGGTGGGAAACCTGGAGCAGGAAAACCCTCTCCTTGATTTTACGTTGGTTATGAAAGAGAACGAGAACCAGGAAATGAGTCACGGGAAACCAGTTGCTATGACAACGGCTATGCCGCTGACGACGCTATGAGCCCATAGACAGTAGGACGAGCCACGCTCGCCTCAGGCATGAGGCAGTACTACATGTAGTACTATCTGCAGGACTATCTGCAGTACTACCTGCAATGGAACATCGAGGTAACAGCGTTACATTATGTGACAGATTATTATCTCCAAGTGTGAATGTTAGTGTGAAATTGAACATAACGTATATGACAATGTTGTTTTTAATAAAAAACAGTCACAAAGCAAGCCAATCTACTTTTCCATGCTGATAAGAGAATTAAAATGAGAAAATATAATGGGACAAAAAGAAATCAAGGGACATTTAGAATAGATAAAAATGTGCGATTAATTGCGATTAATAGCGAGTTAACTATGACATTAATGCGATTAAATATTTTAATCGCTTGACAGCACTAGTATCTTTTGGTATGCATTTCAGAAAAAAATGGTTAGGATTCAGGTGTAATTGCAAATAGTGATTAATCATGATTAATCCACTGAAAATTCTGATTAATTTGATTAAAAATTTTAATCATTTGACAGCCCTAATATATATATATATATATATATATATATATATATATATATATATATATATATATATATATATATATATATATATTCTGCAATATAAGCAGTGATATGAATTCTTGCTATTTTTGGGTTTTCAATCTGAACCTCCGTTCAACAGATCCACATCTATTCAGTCCCTCAGCTTGTTCACTATATTCTCGTGGACATGTGGGAGGTTCCTTTTCCCCACGTGGATTAAAACCATTCCCATTGGTCCTTCGATGGCACAGTGGCATGATGGGCACATCTCATTGGTTTTCTTTGTCGCCCAAATAAGGAGGGCATACCTCTAACATAATGCATGTTTGATGTTACTTTCGACATAGATGAAAGGTTCGTGTGGATGTCAATTCTTTTCAAGCTACAGGAATAAACATTCTTTTGTTCTGATCTAGAAGAACCTATAACGCAAAGTGTGTGTGTGTGTGTGTGTGTGTGTGTGTGTGTGTGTGTGTGTGTCGGGTCGGCACCAAGACAGATAGACAAAAGGTTTCTTCCTGCCATGTGACAAAGAGCTTCCTCCTGTATGCTAAGTGACAGACATGATCTAATTAGCACAATAAGCTGCAGAGTACATTGTGAATACATCAAAACATAAAAAGTACATCACAGACAGACAGACAGACAGACAGACACGGTGGAACGAGCTCCCCACCGATATCAGGATGGCCGAAAGCCTACACATCTTCTGCCGAAGGCTAAAAACACATCTCTTCTGACTGCACCTCGGATAAAAAAAACAACATTTTGCTTTACATGCAAAATGGTTGAACAAATTGTCATAATATGTCAAGCATATTTCTACACATTTCCATTAGACTTTTTTCTACTTTCCGCGCTGCATCACAAGAGAAGATATTCGTTGTGATGTGGATGTGAACTTGTGGCCCAACAGACAAGAAGGTCAGGAGGTGTAGGAAGACTGCACTGGAGTTCCTACAGCACTGCATGGACAGTTTTCCCTAAAGAGATTGTCCTATGTTCACATTTTTTCTTTGTGCTATGCAGAGCTGTCTTTTCCTTTCTGTATCGCAATGACATGGTCTGTCAAAAATTACAGTACAAACAGTAAAAGCGTAAATGTGAATCTTGTCCAGTCTCTTGCAAACAAACTGCAATTTACAATACCGTAACTGTCATCAAAACTTCAGCCATAGTTGACATTACAACATCCCTCCAGAGTACACTGTTATATTGACAACATGACTAAGCAATTTGTCTGTCTTATCCGTACACAATGACACAAGGACTTGTCATTCTGACGGCACTGACATGTTCATACACATATTTACTTTTGAGAGATGAACTAAGGATTTTGAGCAACAGACTGGCTTCTGCAGGTAATCTGCAGGTAATCCATGGTGTTTTGATATTTGTACGAATTGTTTTGAGAAATGCACTTATTGTTTTGCAAATGTGGAGGATGAATCGAGAAATGTACCAAAGCAACTGAGAAAAACTGTAAAATTAAACACTGCAGTTGGTGCTAAGTGGAGCGTCTGTCATAGTGTGATTGGTTATGTCACTGTCAGTCCCCTGCTCCATATCCTATCCACCAATCACAGCGTCTCTCGGATGAAAACGCCTCTTTAGTGACCCCCCTCATTCCCCCACTATACAGTGTGTGAATGTGCATTAGGTAATCAGAGTGAGACTAAAATGGACAGAGTTGTTATTAAAAAAGAAAAACCTAATGATGCAACTGCATCGACATCCACCACCAGTGCCCTTACAGAAGCAGATAGCAACAGTGAAAATAGGAGCTACAGCGAAGATGGACTGGTGGCATTGATTCTTAAAGGTCCAGTGTGTAACGTGTTTAGTTGTTCATTATCAAAATCTGTGTTGCCCTTCACAAACTTGTCCTTTTTCATGAATATTTACCACCACCATCAATTCCAAGTATTCCTATTGGCTTGAAATGTTACATTTGCGCTTACATGAACTGGGGTAGACGCTCCATATTCATACATGAATTGGGGTAGACGCTCCATATTCATACATGAACTGGTGTAGACGCTCCATATTCATACATGAACTGGTGTAGACGCTCCATATTCATACATGAACAGGTGTAGACGCTCCATATTCATACATGAACTGGTGTAGACGCTCCATATTCATACATGAACTGGTGTAGACGCTCCATATTCATACATGAACTGGTGTAGACGCTCCATATTCATACATGAACTGGTGTAGACGCTCCATATTCATACATGAACTGGGGTAGACGCTCCATATTCACACATGAACTGGTGTAGACGCTCCATATTCATACATGAACTGGTGTAGACGCTCCATACTCATACATGAACTGGTGTAGACGCTCCATATTCATACATGAACTGGTGTAGACGCTCCATACTCATACATGAACTGGTGTAGACGCTCCATACTCATACATGAACTGGTGTAGACGCTCCATACTCATACATGAACTGGTGTAGACGCTCCATATTCATACATGAACTGGTGTAGACGCTCCATACTCATACATGAACTGGTGTAGACGCTCCATATTCATACATGAACTGGTGTAGACGCTCCATATTCATACATGAACTGGGGTAGACGCTCCATATTCATACATGAACTGGTGTAGACGCTCCATATTCATACATGAACTGGTGTAGACGCTCCATATTCATACATGAACTGGTGTAGACGCTCCATATTCATACATGAACTGGTGTAGACGCTCCATACTCATACATGAACTGGTGTAGACGCTCCATATTCATACATGAACTGGTGTAGACGCTTCATATTCATACGTGAACTGGAGTAGACGCTCCATATTCATACATGAACTGGTGTAGACGCTCCATATTCATACATGAACTGGTGTAGACGCTCCATATTCATACATGAACTGGTGTAGACGCTCCATATTCATACATGAACTGGTGCAGACGCTCCATATTCATACATGAACTGGTGTAGACGCTCCATATTCATACGTGAACTGGTGTAGACGCTCCATATTCATACATGAACTGGTGTAGACGCTCCATATTCATACGCTCCATATTCATACGTGAACTGGTGTAGATGCTCCATATTCATACATGAACTGGTGTAGACGCTCCATATTCATACATGAACTGGTGTAGACGCTCCATACTCATACATGAACTGGTGTAGACGCTCCATATTCATACATGAACTGGTGTAGACGCTCCATATTCATACATGAACTGGGGTAGACGCTCCATATTCATACATGAACTGGTGTAGACGCTCCATATTCATACATGAACTGGTGTAGACGCTCCATATTCATACATGAACAGGTGTAGACGCTCCATATTCATACATGAACTGGTGTAGACGCTCCATATTCATACATGAACTGGTGTAGACGCTCCATATTCATACATGAACTGGTGTAGACGCTCCATATTCATACATGAACTGGGGTAGACGCTCCATATTCACACATGAACTGGTGTAGACGCTCCATATTCATACATGAACTGGTGTAGACGCTCCATACTCATACATGAACTGGTGTAGACGCTCCATATTCATACATGAACTGGTGTAGACGCTCCATACTCATACATGAACTGGTGTAGACGCTCCATACTCATACATGAACTGGTGTAGACGCTCCATACTCATACATGAACTGGTGTAGACGCTCCATATTCATACATGAACTGGTGTAGA
The DNA here is from genome assembly GCA_023631565.1 of Gymnocephalus cernua. Taxonomy (NCBI): domain Eukaryota; kingdom Metazoa; phylum Chordata; class Actinopteri; order Perciformes; family Percidae; genus Gymnocephalus; species Gymnocephalus cernua. Next base: position 1,955,425 of record CM042429.1, read on the forward strand.
CGCTCCATACTCATACATGAACTGGTGTAGACGCTCCATATTCATACATGAACTGGTGTAGACGCTCCATATTCATACATGAACTGGGGTAGACGCTCCATATTCATACATGAACTGGTGTAGACGCTCCATATTCATACATGAACTGGTGTAGACGCTCCATATTCATACATGAACTGGTGTAGACGCTCCATATTCATACATGAACTGGTGTAGACGCTCCATACTCATACATGAACTGGTGTAGACGCTCCATATTCATACATGAACTGGTGTAGACGCTCCATATTCATACATGAACTGGTGTAGACGCTTCATATTCATACGTGAACTGGAGTAGACGCTCCATATTCATACATGAACTGGTGTAGACGCTCCATATTCATACATGAACTGGTGTAGACGCTCCATATTCATACATGAACTGGTGTAGACGCTCCATATTCATACATGAACTGGTGCAGACGCTCCATATTCATACATGAACTGGTGTAGACGCTCCATATTCATACGTGAACTGGTGTAGACGCTCCATATTCATACATGAACTGGTGTAGACGCTCCATATTCATACGCTCCATATTCATACGTGAACTGGTGTAGATGCTCCATATTCATACATGAACTGGTGTAGACGCTCCATATTCATACATGAACTGGTGTAGACGCTCCATACTCATACATGAACTGGTGTAGACGCTCCATATTCATACATGAACTGGTGTAGACGCTCCATATTCATACATGAACTGGGGTAGACGCTCCATATTCATACATGAACTGGTGTAGACGCTCCATATTCATACATGAACTGGTGTAGACGCTCCATATTCATACATGAACTGGTGTAGACGCTCCATATTCATACATGAACTGGTGTAGACGCTCCATACTCATACATGAACTGGTGTAGACGCTCCATATTCATACATGAACTGGTGTAGACGCTCCATATTCATACGTGAACTGGTGTAGACGCTTCATATTCATACGTGAACTGGAGTAGACGCTCCATATTCATACATGAACTGGTGTAGACGCTCCATATTCATACATGAACTGGTGTAGACGCTCCATATTCATACATGAACTGGTGTAGACGCTCCATATTCATACATGAACTGGTGCAGACGCTCCATATTCATACATGAACTGGTGTAGACGCTCCATATTCATACGTGAACTGGTGTAGACGCTCCATATTCATACATGAACTGGTGTAGACGCTCCATATTCATACGCTCCATATTCATACGTGAACTGGTGTAGATGCTCCATATTCATACATGAACTGGTGTAGACGCTCCATATTCATACATGAACTGGTGTAGACGCTCCATATTCATACATGGACTGGTGTAGATGCTCCATATTCATACATGAACTGGTGTAGACGCTCCATATTCATACATGAACTGGGGTAGATGCTCCATATTCATACATGAACTGGGGTAGACGCTCCATATTCATACATGAACTGGTGTAGACGCTCCATATTCATACATGAACTGGTGTAGACGCTCCATATTCATACATGAACTGGTGTAGACGCTCCATATTCATACATGAACTGGGGTAGATGCTCCATATTCATACATGAACTGGTGTAGACGCTCCATATTCATACATGAACTGGTGTAGACGCTCCATATTCATACATGAACTGGGGTAGATGCTCCATATTCATACATGAACTGGTGTAGACGCTCCATATTCATACATGAACTGGGGTAGACGCTCCATATTCATACATGAACTGGGGTAAACGCTCCATATTCATGCTCCATCTTGAAATACGGTAGCCGGTGAGGGACATACAGGACATACTGCTCCACCTTTCACGTTTTCTCTGTCACATGATAAACTCACAGCTGCTGCTAACGCTGCTAACGGGTATCGTAGCTTCCCGGCCGCGGCAAGTTAGAAGAAGGAAACATGGAGGACCACACGTATTCAAAATCCATATTTCAGGAACAGGAGTCTTCTTCTTCTTCTTCACCCAGAAAAAGAAAAAGGAGATTGAAAAGAGCAAGAGACTAGTTTCTTGAAGCGTGAAGGCTACCGTAGCTGTATACGTACTTTGAACTGCGTGGTGAGAGAGAGTTGATTGCAATATATGATCGCAACGCTAGATAGGAGACATTCCCACACATTGGACTTTTAATTTCCCACGAAGCTGATTGTGGTTACGTGTCAGTTAAACTTTTCATCTCCAGTCCTCTCTGTATCTGTGAGTGGCGCTGTCCTGAGTTGAAAGAGAGCCTACTTTACGGCTTTATTATCCAGTTAATAGGCGTGTGTGTTTGTGTCGGCTGCTGTCCATTTCATAAGGTTCTGAAATGCAAACATTTTGACTACTTTTTTTTTTTAAGGGCGTGGAAAACATAAATCAGCACCTATGAGCAGAACAGAAAGTGACTGAAGGAGTACAAGTTAGTTATTCAGTTCATGCAATCAGTAGCTGTTCTTCTTATCTCTAGTCAGGCCCGGTGTCTCCTCCACACTATTCGCTCTGGCCTCAGGATACACCCTGTGCTCTTTGCAAGGTCACTCAGCTTTTAACACATGAGAGACACAAATACTAAAACAGAAATACTAAAACAGAAATACTAAAACAGAAATACTAAAACAGCAGTTTGGATGCAAATGGTTTAATAAAGAAACTGAAGCAAAACCGTTCTAAGCATAAACTTTCTAACATTTTTCCCCTTCTGTGTCTTTTTTTTTTCTTGTGGTTTGTGTTTTTGTGTTTTTGTTTAGTCTTCATTTTACTGAAGCCACTAAATGTCACAAACTAACTGAAAAATTTAGCAGCACAGCCAGCAGCAGCACCTCGCAGTTAAATATTAGCAGCAGACCCAGCAGTGAAGAAGTGAGCCAGACAGCTATGCAGCAACATGCAACAACGTTTTGTATCCATAACATGAATGTGTTATTGTACAGTTTAGCAGTAAAAGCAGTAGCCTCTGTAAGTCAATCCTACATTTTTCAACTTGGGAGCAAAACGTGCTCCTTGGGGAAAACGGTGACCATAAAGCCTGTTCATGCTGTGTGTTCATGTCCCAGATGTGAAAGCCCCCTTACTGGACTACTGAATATAATAATATTCCATTATATTTTGTATTTTGAATTGTTACCTGCCACCAGAATTTTGTGATTTCTTTGCCATAAATATAGACGTTTTTACCATAAATTGGTGCCTAAAAATTCATCAGAATGCAGGAATTTAAGTCTTTTACCCTCAAAATGTCCTTAATATATATATATATATATATATATATATATATATATATATATATATATATATATATATATATATATATATATATATATATATATATATATTTAAATATATATATATTTAAATTGCAGAGTTAGAGTTAAAACAGATGAAAAGATGGAGAACCAGACAGACAATATGTACAGTGTCAACAGAGAGAAACGTGGACAATAGAACAGACAGACAGTGAAGAACAACATCCTGTAGAGAATGACAGTAACAGCATACAGACGGGTTAAACAGGCAGTATGTGTAAATTTGTTATAAATGTGTGCTCTTTAAAAAGTAGTAAGTATTGTTTGCCAGTTACATTAAATATTTATAAATCTGTTACATAAGGTACTGCTTATATTATTTCAACATATGTGATAGGATATATTTTCAGTAGGTTCAAGGTAACTAGGTGAGTAGGTTCAAGTGTGCATTTAGACTTTAGCACTTCCAGCTATTTTGAGAAATGCCTTGAGCATCAGGTAACTGAGCCAAATAGAAAAACATCTTTCTATAGCAATTCTATTCACAGAGAGGTATTGTCTGAGGGCTATAGGAGAACAAGTCAGCTCAAGTTATTTAGGTTGAAGGACAAAAGCGTGTATATAAGACCTCTCGCCACAGACAGAAGTAGGACATCTTTGGTGCCCACGCTGTGGACATCTTCAGATGGTCTCATGTCATGACAGATTTGTACTTTGTCAATAAAAGCTCCACTTATATCCAAGATCACCTGATTCCTTCATCGGTTGCGGTCTCCTGCCTTACTTCCGAACCTTCAATATATACACAAATGTAATCAGTGAATGCACGTGTCCGTAGGGTGGGGGGGCTGCATGGGCGTGGTAATGTGGGCTGGTGTGGCTACAGTTCCAGGGCTGAATTTTGGTCCCAGTCTGCCCCTGATTCAGATCAATGGTTTAGAAAAGAAAACCGCCAAACATTGGAAGGTACAATAAAGAAAACCAAAACTCTATATCTAAATATCTAATTACTGGGGAAGAGTTGACCACATGTCTCCGGCTGCAGTGTTGACGTTAGAGAGACATTTACATATTACATGTTCAGTCGGCTCGGGAGACATTTGTTTAGAGGACGAGTTTACAGAATTATCTTAATGACAACATTAATCAAATAATGTACAGACACAGAAGTTCACTTTAAAATGTAAATGGAGTCCCCCCCCCCCCACATAATTAATGGTTTAGAGCACGGGTTCTCAAGCTTTTTTCTATGATGTTCCCCCTTTGAACAGTTTTGTAAAGCCATGTACCCCCTAACGTCTCTATAAAGAGGAAGAATCCAGCGATGTCAGCGATAGATTTACTAAACAACCTGGAAAATATTTAAATAATGATGGAAAAAGGACAAAGACTTGGAAAAAGACAGTAAGGCAAGGCAAGGCAGCTTTATGTGTATAGCACTTTTCAGCAACAGGGCAATTCAAAGTGCTTTACATGAAGACAATTAAAATACAAGAATAAAAGTTACAGTGCAGTATAAGAAATTAAACATTAAAGAGCAGTTAAAAACAGTTAAAAATATAAAAGCAGATATAGTTTTAACATTCTAGGCATTCCTTGCATCAAAGCGGCTGGTTTTTCGTGCAATAAGTATAAGAAATGGACAATTATTTAAGGAAAGGCAACACCAAAAAGAAAGGTCTTCAGCCTTGATTTAAAAGAACTGAGAGTTGCAGCGGACCTGCAATTTTCTGGAAGTTGGTTCCAGATATATGGAGCATAGAAACTGAACGCTGCTTCTCCCTGTTTAGTTCTGACTCTGGGGACAGAAGGTAAGTAAAATGAAGGAAGTCAAGAATAGGTCGAAAATAGTAATAAAAACTTTGAAAACAAACAATAAAAAGAAGGAAGGCAACTCTAGGACGACAAAAGGGACAAAAAATTCAAATAAGCGACAAACTTTGAAAAAAGAGACCTCCTGCAGTCCTCCAGAGTACCCCAAATCTGAGAAACACTGGTATAAGCCAAGGGGGAGGCTTCTCTCCACAGAGTGAAGCCTCCTATGGCGCCATTTTGATGCTAACAAGCTATCACCCCCCGTTAGCATCCCATTGACTGCCATTCATTCTGGCGTCACTTTGACAGCCAATAACTTTACATCTGAAGCGTTTAAAGACTTTATTTGTCCGTTGTTTATTTCTAAAGAAACACGACAATGTATAAAAGGCTCCGTTACCTTGTACCTCACGTTCTGGCTCCGTAGCAGACGTTTTTATAAAAATAGGCTAACGGTTGGGTCATAACCACGAGACTTACTGTCTCATAGTAGAGGAATTACCGTACAGTACAGGAGAAGCTCGCAGGCAGTTTGGACTTACATCAGCTGTTTAGTTTAATTACTAATGTTAACTAGCATTTTAGTTATCAATAATTAGCCTGTGCCTATGTTATCTCCTTACATATACCTACGCTCTCCGTCTCTGATAGATTGGGAATGATTGAGATTTCTCTTGGCACAGCTACCAGAAGACATATGGTGCGTTCTTTTTGCCTCGGAAGTCGGAGGTCGCAACTGGGAATGACGTCACACACGAGTTGAATGACGTTCTTTTTGCAAGTCGGACTTCCATTGTTTTCATTAGCTCTAGCCAGGTTAGCCATTGTTAGCAACGCCAGTTTAAACAACGTATACGCTGTTTTTTTGTGCATACAAACCGCGTGACAACACAGATAGAAGACAGCGCTGCGTGTACGACTGATTTAGTGTGATACAAATAACACAGAAGTGCTTATAACTATGTTACTACAGCTTTCACAACTGTTGATACAGGGGGCAGCCATGTTGGATTTTCAGCTCGGGTACCTCGGTGGATGTACGAGTTCCGAACTCGTAAATACGAGGTCAGGGGCCGTGTTTCCGACTTTGACCTCGTAAAATACGAGTTGCAAGGCAAAAAGAACGCACCATTACAACGTTCAGACACGTTGCTCACGTCACATCTACGTCATCAAGCTCAGTTTGAGGCTGCGCAGTAACGCTCAGCCATCACCGGGAAAGTGCTTCTAATAGACTTCACTGGTCTCCGTCAAAAACAGCGGAGTAGCTGGGTCCATTTTATATAGGTCAGTGGTATAAGCTACTCAAATGTTTCCTCGCAGATTTTGTTCTGGCCCACATATAAATTTAGGTTCCAAAACACTTTAGCCCTCCTCGTTTTTGTCACTTTTGCCAACGCTTTTGGCGCTTTTTTCTTTAATGGCTAAGTTACTTTTTTGTGGACCAAACTGTAAGTGAGAAGACTATATGAGACATGCAGTAATACAGTAAAAGATGCTTGACTTTTCAAAATAAAACCATTTAAATGAAGTGAACATGTCCCTTAGAGAAGATGAGTTTAGGATAAAATATATTTATTTTTTCCAATTTTTATTGCAAATTCTTTCATAAAAAAATGTTTTCTTCCCATTTTTCAATAACTTTAATCTATTTTATTCTTGTCTGTATGTATATTATTTTTTTACTTTCTTCTTTGTTTCTCAGAAAATGATGCATACTACAATTGGCAATAACAAAAAACATTGGGTCCGTTTTTTTAACAAAGGTGAATAAACGGCAGAAAAAAACTGCAAAAATGTCAACACAACGAAAACTTCCTTCGACATTTTTGCAGTTTTTCACAATTCTTTTTTTTTTTGACTTTTACGATGCTTTTTTTGTTTCATTTGTGTTTAGTCAACATTACTAACAATGTATGGCTCAATATAAAATGTATTTCAAAATAGAAAACGTTACACTATATAATGTATTGTAGACCTACTCATAATAGATGTTTATGGTCCGGACTTTAAAAAAAAACCTTATGTACACAAACTGTGTTCCCAATTTAAAAAATAAAAGTAAATTGAACTATTAACTTTATTCCTTTGTCACCAATGTATTTCTGCATGTAACCCATCCTAAGTATTAGGAGCAGTGGACTTGCTCAGAGACACTTTGACATGTGGCCGGAGCAGCCGGGGATCAATCAGACAACCCTGTGGTGATGGACTGAGTTGCTTAAGTGTCTACAGAAGTTTTTAAAGTTATACAAAATATCTACAGAACACAAACGTTTTCCAAATGATTGTTGTGACCTTATTTAGCTATAATTTATCATGGAGTATGGTTACAGTTGAGCCGGCTTTGCATCTGAAATGACTTTATATTTGACTGAATCATTTGATGCGTTTGCATCCAGACCCTCATCATCGTTTAACCAAATGGCCGTTAATGAACCGTCTGTACTTTACTGAGCGGGAAAGGGTTTATAAAGCTTCACGCATCAACAGCAACTAAACTGAAGCTCCTCAGGTACGTTACACACCTTATTTTAACTTTATCTGTCTGATGTTATAACAATACTTCATATTTCTGTAAATGACAAAATTACAAATGATTTTAGTTGGTAAATCTGCAGATTATTCTCTCTATTAATGGACAAATTGTTTGTTTTGTGTTTTTCTAAGTGTCTGACAACATTATGGAAAGGGTCCCTACAGAGATAGAGCTTTTAGTTAGTTAAGAATAAGATTCACCATCACCAAACCCACCAGACTCCGTGTAAATAATCAGGACTTTTAGCGTGTATAGAGCCAGACTCCGTGTAAATAATCACTACTTTTAGCGTGTATAGAGCCAGACTCCATGTAAATAATCAGGACTTTTAGCGTGTATAGAGCCAGACTCCATGTAAATAATCACTACTTTTAGCGTGTATAGAGCCAGACTCCATGTAAATAATCAGGACTTTTAGCGTGTATAGAGCCAGACTCCATGTAAATAATCACTACTTTTAGCGTGTATAGAGCCAGACTCCATGTAAATAATCACTACTTTTAGTGTGTATAGAGCCAGACTCCATGTAAATAATCACTACTTTTAGCGTGTATAGAGCCAGACTCCGTGTAAATAATCACTACTTTTAGCGTGTATAGAGCCAGACTCCATGTAAATAATCAGGACTTTTAGCGTGTATAGAGCCAGACTCCATGTAAATAATCACTACTTTTAGCGTGTATAGAGCCAGACTCCATGTAAATAATCAGGACTTTTAGCGTGTATAGAGCCAGACTCCATGTAAATAATCAGGACTTTTAGTGTGTATAGAGCCAGACTCCATGTAAATAATCACTACTTTTAGCGTGTATAGAGCCAGACTCCATGTAAATAATCACTACTTTTAGCGTGTATAGAGCCAGACTCCATGTAAATAATCACTACTTTTAGCATGTATAGAGCCAGACTCCATGTAAATAATCAGGACTTTTAGCGTGTATAGAGCCAGACTCCATGTAAATAATCAGGACTTTTAGCGTGTATAGAGCCAGACTCCATGTAAATAATCAGGACTTTTAGCGTGTATAGAGCCAGCATATCTCCACATGTAAATGGGTGAATTAAGGATTCATTTCAACCAGACCAGAGTGGTGATTGTTGGAACAGTGGAAAGATGAACCAAGACGGACTTTTCCTTTCCATAATGTTGTCAGACACTTAGAATAATAATCAGTCTGTCAGTGGCAAAAAACAGGTTAAAAATACTGATAGTTGTTTTATTGGGATTATTGATGACGATGTTTTTGTTCACAAAGCTGCAGCCATGAAGAGAAGAGGACTGATGTACCTGCTGCTGTCAGGTCTGTAAACTTGGTATTCTGATTCAAAAACAAACTTTATTCGTAATATAGTAAAACTATACAAACAGGACATTAACATGGCCACACAGAGACTTAACATGGAGCTTCTGAGATGCTTTTCAAAGACAGATTGTCTCACAGGTGTACAAATAACTTGTAGAGACGTCCAAAGTTTCTACAGAAGTTTTTAGAGACGTGCAACGTGTCTTCAGTCGTTATAGAAGATTTTAAAGTTGTACAAAATATCTACAGAATATAGAAGTTTTTTTTTAAGATTATTTTTTGGGCCATTTTAGGCCTTTATTTTCATAGGACAGCTGATGACATTAAAGGGGAGTAAGAGAGGGAATGACATGCAGCAAAGAGCCGCAGGTCAGAGTCAAACCCGCGGCTGCTGTGTCGAGGAGTGAACCTCTATGTATGGGCGGGCGCTCCACGAGGTGAGCTACCCAGGTTCCCAGGAAACAGAGTGGTCCAAAAAAGTGGTCCAAAAATATCCACATGTTGTCGGGGAGCCAAAGTCTCAAAAGCTCAATAAAAGGGGTTGAACCTGACATGCAGGGGCGCCGCCAGGAATTTTGGGCCCCATGACAAAAAATCAAATTGGCCCCCTCTGTGCAGCTGTTGTCACCACATCTCTAGGACCTCACTGTCCCATCAAAAGCTTTACATAACTCTAATTAAAGGCTTGCAACTGTCTTGTTTCTTGTAGTTCAATACTAGTACTAGCACAATATTTACTGCTGGTGATTTGTACACGCATGCAAGTCTAGTATGCAGTTCACTATTTGATGCAAGATTAAAAACAACCATAAAAAATGTGCTGAAGACCAGTCTCAAGGTATTTTTAATGTAGAATTTGACAAAATGGAAAATTCTCTTAACACAGTTATTATTATTATTATTATTATTATAATTATTAATGAAAGATTTTAAAAAAGAAAAACGAACAAACTTAAATATATATTAACTGCCCTTCATGATAATAATAAATATAATAAAAATAATAAAGTCTGTATCTATAGATGTCATTCCATAATTCAATCTAAATGAACGTATCAAACTGATTATTTTAATATTGTCTGTATCTTACATGCAGGCTCAGGTAAACTACTCACTGTTTCCAACTGTCCAGCATCAGTACAGACAGTAGGATGTTTTTTTTAATGTTATTTCATAATGATCATTATGTGAGAAAATAATTGTTATTAATGTGTTTGAATTTCTGTCATTAACAAATATTTCATTTTCTTTTTTGTAATGGTAAAAAGAGCCAGAGAGCCAGAGAAATCCCCACAGACTCCCAGCATGATGCTAACTGATAGCATGTTAATATGTCACTGAACCCAATGTTGCTCACCTTCTTCACTGGGACAGGGAGGGGCAGTTAGGGGGAGACGGGGGTGCTGCTGACTCATCTGTTGTTAAAGGTCCAATATGTAATACTGACAGCTAGTGTTTAAAATAGTTACTGCAGTACAAATTCAAAATACTGGAGAGAGTCTTCTCCCCCGCCCCCTCCTCTCCAGACTCGAAGTTCACGTTGGTTGCCAGGCTGAGACATCCAACAATGTTGCTAGACGCTTGTCTCACATAACCAGACATTACTCCACAGCACAGCGGAGTAGCTAACGTTAGATGCTGGCTATACTGACAGTCATAAAAGCCTGTGCTCACACGGAGCTCTGTACCCAACTGACACACAGTGTCGGCTTAGAATTAGCTACAGTAGGAACCGCTAAAAATACAACGAAATTTGCCGTCCTCTCCACACGCCAAACAGACACACTTCCTCGGCTTAGAATTATGATGGGAACCGCTAAAAACACCACTGCCTTGCACTCCTTTTCCACCCGACTGAAATACACACTTTACTAGCCTTAGAATTACACAATCGCTAAACACACTGCAAACTCAAGGTCCTCTCTTTCCGACTAAGCTACAGCCCCCCCCCCCCCCCCCCCCTCTTGGCTCCAAATAACTCACCGTTGTCGGCTACGGCCGCTGAACAGGCTAAACGGTGTAAACAGCCGCGGCCCGCCTGCCTGGTCCTCCGGTAGCGTTAGCAATTAGCAGGGTTAGCATGGTGGCGTTAGCCAGGACCAGTCGGAATCACTTTACTGGCTGTCTCAGTTGTTTTTGCGAGTTTTTGTATAGCTACTCTAGCTATACAATTCATTGGAAGTAGCTACACGAATGTTGAAATGACACAAAGTGCTCGTCCCTAGTAGCTGTGATAAATTAGCCTGAAGCTAATACTTACCTGTACAGGAGGAAATTAGCCAACTCAGCGTCCTTTTGGGCTGTAAGCTGTCTCCATCTTTCAAATACATCTCCAATATTAACCCGGGGTTTGTTACGTCTCTGGTCACGCAACTGTTAGAAACATGCTGTTTTTTAATGTCGGGTATAATCTATCTCTGTTGATCCTGTTCATTTGTTTGCTGCTTTTATGGCTGTACTAACGTTACTGCTGCAGCGCGCTGGTTTACGTGTTTACAGTTATATCTGGCAACCCGGCCTGGCTGTTAAACTGGGCAGTTGATAACAACACACAAACCAAAACATAAACATAAATTCCGTCACGGATTGTAAATTTCAAAAAGAAAAAATACTGACTTTAGCATTGTTGTCAGAAAAGATAGTATTTCAGCTTAACATGTTTCCTTAATATCTGATGAGGCATTGGTGTCATTTTTGGATTTATTACAATAAAAATATTACATATTGGACCTTTAAGTCTGGCAGGGACAATGATTTAATATGAATATCTTGCTAAACGTTTCCCTGCACTGATTAAATGGTGATTAAATGTAGGCTAACACGAGTCTGTAGCCAGTGTTGTGCGTGAACGAGTTCAAAAGAACGCGTTCATTGAACACGCTCATTTTTTAATAAAGAACTTGAACGTGAATTAGTTCACATTATGTGTCATGAACGGCAGACATCACTGTAAATGAACGTTGGAATTTGTTTTCCATTGAAAACTGAGTGACATCTGTTTTCTCTTTTGAAACGCAACGAGAGAAAGTTCCTCCCTCCTGTATTCTCGCTGGTGCCGCTTAAATCATGTATCGCCAGACAGAAATGGTTTTGACATTGTGTGCGCAATGCATTGCGGGCAACGTAGTGTCCGGCTGAGAATAGTTGAATAGCATACTGGCTTCCGCACAACGTTACCCGTGATGAATTGCAGCAGAGCGGGGTAGGCATAGCAACGCCGCGTAGCAGGCAACGACGAGAGCGCGGAGGGCTAGAGGAGCGAGAGAGAGAGAGAGACAGACCAAAGACGAGAGTGAGAGAAAGCGCTGCAATTTAAAAAAAAATGTACTGCTGCAAGTTTCATCACCTGGTAAGAAACCCACAATTGCAGTGTCATGAGCAAATGTCTACAATGAGCAGCTTCAAAGAACGTATAGTGATTTCTAGCTCGTAGTGTGAAAAAAAGTATTTATTTGAATATCTCACGAAAAAAGTAAAATGAACTGAACTTTGAACTAGTTCAGAAAAGCTGTGAACTGGCACAAAACTGTCTGTAGCTAGCTAGCTTATGTCACTATGGACATTAGGCCAACAGACAGACTGACAGACCCTGGTTTTTGGACTTGTTGCTGGTAACAGTCTGGATGATCCTTTTCTTCTTTGGTCCGGAGCACACCACGTCCATTTCTCCCAAAAAATACCTGAAATGCTGATTCATCTGACCACAGTACACGTTTCCACTGTGTGATGGTCCATCCCAGATGCCTCCGAGCCCAGAGAAGTCGACGGCGCTTCTGGACACTGTTAACATAGGGCTTCATTTTGGCACAGTGCAGTTTTAACTGGCATTTGTGGATGTAACTATGTATTGTGGTACTTGACAAAGGTTTGCCAAAGTAGTCCTGAGCCCACGTGGTGATATCTCTTATAGATGAATGATGATTCTTGATGCAGTGCCGCCTGAGGGATCGGAGATCATGGTTGTTCAGCTTAGGCTTGCGCCCTTGTCCTTTACGCACTGAAATTCCTCCTCATTCCTTGAATCTTTTAATTATGTTATGCACTGTTGAAGGTGAAATAAGCAAATGTCTCCCTATCTTTCTTTGAGGAACATTGTTTTTAAACATTTCAATAATTTTCTCACGTATTTGTTGGCAAACTGGCGATCCTCGGCCCATCTTTGCTCCTAAAGGACCAGACCTTTCTTGGATGCTGCTTTTGTACCAAATCATAATTAAAATCACCTGTTGACATCACCTGTTTCAAATCACATCATTATTTAACCAATTTACCTGATTACTAGCCCTAAACTGCTCCTGTCCCAACCTTTTTTGGAATGGGTTGCAGGTCTGAATGACAGGAAATGATGTATATTTACAAATGAAATTAAGTTGACCAGACAAAACATGAAATATTTTGTGTTCACATTGTCTGCAATGAAATACAAGTCAAAGTACATTTAGAAATCACTACTTTCTTTTTTTATTTGTGTTTTCCATACTGTCCCAACTTTTTCTGATTTGGGGTTGTAGTTGTTACCTATTTTTTGGGGCCCCTGTCACTCATGGGCTCTTGGAATTGACCTAACTTATCCCCCCTATATGGCGCCCCTGCTGACATGCTCTGCCATACTTTTTATTTGTTTTTTCTCTTACTTTGACCCTAACAACCAATAATTGGAGGGTCTGCTCTGCCAGAAATATCGCGAAAAAAATTGTGGCCACTTTTGTGTATGTAGCCTACCCTTTATTTTTTATCAGAAACACAGAACACATGTGCTGAAGACATCCACTGAAAAATAACTCTTAAAACACATTTCTACATGATTTTGCATCAATTTAATGCAAAAAATTTAGGAGTTTTCTCACTTTTTTCCAATATTTTCATCTTTACTTCATTGGCAATCAACTATTCCCCCAAGTTATGATATCAGTCAATATGCCTTTCTTTTCACCAAACAGTATACTCATTCCACAGAAAAAAATATAAAAATCCAACCACAATCAATGGATCTGTGATGATTTCACTACTAGTTGGGGATCAACAGGCTCAGAACCTTAATAGAATTTTAGGCTACTCTCAAAATTCTGAAAGACATACTGGATATTTAACATGGTTGTTAAGGTCCCATGGCATGAAAACTTCACTTTATGATGTTTTTTAACATTAATATGAGTCCCCCCAGCCTGCCTATGATCCCCCAGTGGCTAGAAATGGTGATAGGTGTAAATCGAGCCCTGGGTATCCTGCTCTGCCTTTGAGAAAATGAAAGCTCAGATGAGCCAATCAGGAATCTTCCATTTATGATGTCATAAGGGGAAAGGTTACCTCCCCTTTCTCTGCTTTGCCCGCCCAGAGAATTTGGCCCACCCATGAGAAAGAGAGAGAGAGAGAGCGAAATGAGCAGAGAGCAGCAATAATATAAAATACTAAGAATAATATACAAATAAAATATAGAATACATATTCTAAATAGGTATGACTTGATCAACTTGAAACTTGAAAAGCTCCTCTCTGCTTGAGCCACAGTGACTGGCAGAGTAAGTGCAATCCTCAGAGCAGTCCAAAAGTTGGGGTAGATCTCCAATAGATCTTTATCATGCATAAAAGTGATGAGCTCAAGGAGGCTTGTGGTCCCCCGTTCCCCCTTGTCCTGACCATGCCATTTGCGAGACCCAGAGGTAACCTGTCCCCCATGCCCCCCCTCTCCTTTTTCTTTCTCACACGGCTTCTGTGCACAAGTACGTCTCGCTGCAGCCAAAATAGAATAGGAAAAGATGTTTATATGTCATTTTGACACAAATACATAAAACCCCAAATCAGAAAAAGTTGGGACAGTATGAAAAACACAAATAAAAAAAGAAAGTAGTGATTTCTAAATGTACTTTGACTTGTATTTCATTGCAGACAATGTGAACACCAAATATTTCATGTTTTGTCTGGTCAACTTAATTTCATTTGTAAATATACATCCTTTCCTGTCATTCAGACCTGCAACACATTCCAAAAAAGGTTGGGACAGGAGCAATTAAGGGCTAGTAATCAGATAAATTGGTTATATAATGATGTGATTTGAAACAGGTGATGTCAACAGGTGATTGTAATTATGATTTGGTACAAAAGCAGCATCCAAGAAAGGTCTAGTCCTTTAGGAGCAAAGATGGGCTGAGGATCGCCAGTTTGCCAACAAATACGTGAGAAAACTATTGAAATGTTTAAAAACAATGTTCCTCAAAGAAAGATAGGAAGACATTTGCTTATTTCACCTTCAACAGTGCATAACATAATTAAAAGATTCAAGGAATGAGGAGGAATTTCAGTGCGTAAAGGACAAGGGCGCAAGCCTAAGCTGAACAACCGTGATCTCCGATCCCTCAGGCGGCACTGCATCAAGAATCGTCATCCATCTATAAGCGATATCACCACATGGGCTCAGGACTACTTTGGCAAACCTTTGTCAAGTACCACAATACGTAGTTACAGCCACAAATGGCAGTTAAAACTGTACTGTGCCAAAAGGAAGCGCTATGTTAACACATGTCCAGAAGCGCCGTTGACTTCTCTGGGCTCAGAGTCATCTGGGATGGACCATCACACAGTGGAAATGTGTACTGTGGTCAGATGAATCAGTATTTCAGGTATTTTTTGGGAGAAATGAACGCCGTGTGCTCCAGACAAAAGAAGAAAAGGATCATCCAGACTGTTACGAGCAACAAGTCCAAAAGACAGGGTCTGTCATGGTATGGGGTTGTGTCAGTGCCCTTGGCAAAGGTAACTTGCACTTCTGTGATGGCACCATTAATGCTGAAAAGTACATAGAGATTTTGGAGCACAATATGCAGCCCTCAAGAAGACATCTTTTCCAGGGACGCCCATGCATATTTCAACAAGATAATGCAAAACCACATTGTGCACACATTACAAAGTCCTGGCTGCGGAGGAAGAGGATACGGGTACTTGACTGGCCTGCCTGCAGTCCCGACCTGTCTCCAATAGAGAATGTGTGGCGCATTTTGAAGCGCAAAATGCGACAACGAAGACCCCGTACTGTTGCCCACCTTAAGACTTGTTTGCAGCAAGAATGGGACAAAATTACACCTGAAACACTTCATCACTTGGTGTCTTCAGTCCTTAAACGTCTTTTAAGTGTTGTGAAAAGGAATGGCAACATTACAAAGTGGTAAATGCTTTACTGTTCCAACTTTTTTTGAAATGTGTTGCAAGAACCAAAATAGGAATTTTGTTTATTTGAAAATAAAAACAATACAAATCATGAGGAACACATTAAATGATGTGCTGTTGTATTGTCTGCAATGAAATACAAGTCAAAGTACATTTAGAAATCACTACTTTCTTTTTTTATTTGTGTTTTCCATACTGTCCCAACTTTTTCTGATTTGGGGTTGTACAAGTCTCTTGTTTTTGACATAAATGCAGATATAAATGTAATAAAAAAACACAATAATTATCAATTTTCAAATATTGCACCTGTCAATACAGAACCAAATATTCTGGAGCTTATTTTGCTGTCAATACTGCCGACGTTGTCTTTGCTGCAATCAAATCAGTATAAACAGTATTTATGTTTAACATGGTATATAATATAAACATAATTTTCATTTTATCAATGGGAAACATACATGTGTACAGAAAAGGCTAGCAGCAGCAGCGCCGCGTCAGACACATTTCTGGTGTGTAAAGACATAGAAAACGCCACGCAGCCGCCACGCAACAGAAACGCCACGCTCACGCCACGCATCCAGTCTGTAGCCGGCCTTATATTGTTTCTGAAGTCTCTTTTATATAGACCTTAGTGGTCCCCTAATACTGTATCTGAAGTCTCTTTTATATAGATCTTAGTGGTCCCCTAATACTGTATCTGAAGTCTCTTTTATATAGACCTTAGTGGTCCCCTAATACTGTATCTGAAGTCTCTTTTATATAGACCTTAGTGGTCCCCTAATACTGTATCTGAAGTCTCTTTTATATAGACCTTAGTGGTCCCCTAATACTGTATCTGAAGTCTCTTTTATATAGACCTCAGTGGTCCCTTAATACTGTATCTGAAGTCTCTTTTATATAGACCTCAGTGGTCCCCTAATACTGTATCTGAAGTCTCTTTTATATAGACCTTAGTGGTCCCCTAATACTGTATCTGAAGTCTCTTTTATATAGACCTTAGTGGTCCCCTAATACTGTATCTGAAGTCTCTTTTATATAGGCCTTAGTGGTCCCCTAATACTGTATCTGAAGTCTCTTTCCCCAAATTCAGCCTTGGTGCAGAATTCCAGCCACTAGAGCCAGTCCCACAATGAGCTTTCCTTAGGACGTGCCATTTCTGTGTCTGTAGCTTTAAATGCTATTGAGGAGGAGAGAGGAGGGGCAAGGTGGAGGGTGGGGGTGTGGCCTTGACCAACTGCCATGCTTCGCTTGTTTTCAAGCCATGATGTCTCGCTCATGGGCGGGCCAAATTCTCTGGGCAGGCAAAGCAGATAAAGGGGAGGTAACCGGCAGAGCAGACCCTCAGGGTCAAAGTAAGAGAAAAAACACAAATAAAGAGTATGGCACCACCATGTCAGGTTCAACCCATTTTTGAGCCTTTGGCTCCCTGACTAATATAACTTACAAATCCAGCTGAAATGATGGATGATGTTACTTAAGTGACATTTTCACTGCAGGACTTTTACTGTAACCGAGTATTTTTACAGTGTGGTATTAGGAGGTTACTTGTACTGAAGTAAAGGATCTGAATACTTGTTCCACCGCTGCAGTATGTAACGTGTGTTACCATGTGTGTCCTGACTGTCTCCGGTCTCATCTACCAGGCTGCGTGCTGGTCTGTCACCTCCAGTCTGACGGATTTGTCCGACGTTTCCACGCCGTCACCATGCAGAAAAACTGGGCCGATGCTCAGAGTTATTGCAAGCAGAAGTTCACAGACCTGGCCAGCATCTGGGGCCTGAGCCACAACGCCGCAGCCTGGCAGGCAGCCAGGAAAGGAGACTTCTGGATCGGACTCTTCAAAAGCGACTGGAAATGGTCTCAGCAGGAGGACGTGGACGTTTCCATTGGAACCATCTTCAGCAACTGGACCCAGGATGAACCGAAGCTGCAGTGTGTGACTGTCTCTGCAATCGGGATCTGGTCTACCTATGACTGTAGCGCTCCGTTTTACCTGATGTGTTACAGCGGTGAGTCTGAAGTGTCTGCCAAAGATTTAAAGTGCCTGCAGAAGTTTTCAAAGTCGTTCTAAATAAATTTCTTGTTATCAATCTTTGGTCTGAACTGGGCTTGAGAGACATCCAGAGTCCACAGAACTTTAACGGGATTCTAACATTTAAAGAGAATAATCCCTCTGGTTTGTGTCCTTGTTTCTCTCTCAGCTGACTCTGACAGTCACATCCTGGTGAAGCAGATGATGAGTTGGTCTGATGCTCAGACTTACTGCCGCTCCAGATACACCGACCTGAGCACCGTCCAGAGTGCGAAGGACAACCAGGAGATCACCAGTCTGCTGCAGAGCCTCATCAGCATCAAAGGTAGGGCAAGGGTGGGGCCTATCCCAGGGGGGGAGGGTAAGCCGAGTTTGCACACGGAACAAAGGAGTTTTACTCCTTTTGCATTGTCACTTTTATATTTTACTATTGAAATGTTTTATTTTCTTTGTTTTCTATTTATCCCACTGAGGATGAAAGAATCGTTGGCGATCACGAAACGGCACCTTTTAATCATATTTTAATAATTTAATAGCCATAAGATTGATTGTCTTACAGTTTTTTAAAGCTAAAAAGCCGTCACAGGGATGTCTTTGCTGTCTTTCTAGCCTTCACGGGACGTTGTATATCCAGCCTGGAACTTGTGCCTTTTTTCGGGGTGGTGAGCAATAAATCCAAACTCTTACATCCAAGATTGATACACCTTATGTCCATAGTTTATGAATTTTCGGCCATTTATCTCCACCAATCTGCGCTAGCTTCCATGCTAAAATACATATCCGGTTTCCCATAATGCATTGTCGTTTATATGAGTTCTAATGTTCATTATGTTTATTTTTGCACTGGGTGACTCCATATATATATATATATATATATGTATATATATATATATATATATATATATATATATATATATATATATATATAGGAGGGAGACAGGAGGGAGAGAGGAGGGAGACAGGAGGGAGAAAGGAGGAAGCACCTTCAAGCAAGATGTTAAACATTCTGACATAGACTTTGGTGATTTGAACTCCGTACACTCTGTCTGCTGTTATATTATGAACCCACAATTGTGTTCTATAACCTTAAATGCTGGACTTCACTAAATGTTCTTGACTTTAATCAAGAGTTCTGGTGTCATTAGTCTCATTAACCAACATGCGAGAATTAGAGTGTATAGATAACTGGAGTCAGATCTTCCTCTGGCCTTCAGGCCATTATTTTTCACTGAATATTTCTTCATTGTCTGTGGAAAAACATTTTTCTTCCATTTTATTAATAGAACAAGTTTACCACCACTGGAAAACTTTGAAATAAATCCTGTTTTACACAGCTGCATGTAAACAGGAATATTCTCTTTCATTAGCCATGGGAACAGCTAAAGACCCAGATATCGTGTCTTCCAGATCCAGTTCCTGCCGCCTGGATCGGTTTGCACAGAAGCTTCTGGATGTGGTCGGATGCAAGTGAAGCCCCCTACAGGAACTGGGCAGATAAACAGCCGGATGGGGGGAAGGATAAAGGCTGTGTGAAGATGAAGATAGACGACCACACGGCCGACTGGAGCACTGAATCCTGCAGCCATGACTTGTTCTTCATCTGTTACTCAGGTGAGTCCGGCTCCTAGTTTTTGTTTCTGCAGAAAGGCTGGGTTAAAACGTTGATTCTCGTAATTAATTATTTGTTTGAGTGATCTGCAGGGCCACACGGAATATGCAGACGCAGAATTACACAGAATTTTTGTTGCATTATTTAAAGGTGCTCTATGCGATGTTGAGTGATGTCACTTCTTGTTGACGTTCAAAGTACTGTAAAACAAAACGGAGACTAGCTCGCCCCTCCCTCCTCCTCATCCCGTCCCCTCCCCCTCCCTTCCGCGCATTAACCCCCCAACCCCCACCCCCAAATCCTTCTTGTCGGTTATTGGCTGAAACGCTGTTTGTTATGTTTGGTGGTGCAGGTTGGCACAGTTTGTTTTTGTTGGCGTTTGTGGAGCCTGGGCTATCTACAGAGACCGCGTTTTTTTACAGTGTGTTCAGGGGACAGGTAGCTAGAGGAGATGTTTTTTACAGTGTGTTCAGGGGACAGGCAGGTAGCAGATAGTGAGTTGTTTTTTACAGTGTGTTCAGGGGACAGGCAGCTAACAGATAGTGAGATGTTTTTTACAGTGTGTTCAGGGGACAGGCAGCTAGCAGATAGTGAGGAGATGTTTTTTTACAGTGTGTTCAGGGGACAGGCAGCTAGCAGATAGTGAGGAGATGTTTTTTACAGTGTGTTCAGGGGACAGGCAGCTAGCAGATAGTAAGGAGATGTTTTTTATAGTGTGTTCAGGGGACAGGCAGCTAGCAGATAGTGATGAGATGTTTTTACAATGTGTTCAGGGGACAGGCAGCTAGCAGATAGTGAGGAGATGTTTTTTACAGTGTGTTCAGGGGACAGGCAGCTAGCAGATAGTGAGGAGATGTTTTTACAGTGTGTTCAGGGGACAGGCAGCTAGCAGATAGTGAGGAGATGTTTTTACAGTGTGTTCAGGGGACAGGCAGCTAGCAGATAGTGAGGAGATGTTTTTTACAGTGTGTTCAGGGGACATGCAGCTAACAGATAGTGAGATGTTTTTTACAGTGTGTTCAGGGGACAGGCAGCTAACAGATAGTGAGATGTTTTTTTATAGTGTGTTCAGGGGACAGGCAGCTAGCAGATAGTGAGGAGATGTTTTTTACAGTGTGTTCAGGGGACAGGCAGCTAGCAGATAGTGAGGAGATGTTTTTTACAGTGTGTTCAGGGGACAGGCAGCTAGCAGATAGTGAGGAGATGTTTTTTACAGTGTGTTCAGGGGACAGGCAGCTAGCAGATAGTGAGGAGATGTTTTTTACAGTGTGTTCAGGGGACAGGCAGCTAACAGATAGTGAGATGTTTTTTTATAGTGTGTTCAGGGGACAGGCAGCTAGCAGATAGTGAGATGTTTTTTTACAGTGTGTTCAGGGGACAGGCAGCAAGCAGATAGTGAGGAGATGTTTTTACAGTGTGTTCAGGGGACAGGCAGCTAACAGATAGTGAGATGTTTTTTACAGTGTGTTCAGGGACAGGCAGCTAGCAGATAGTGAGGAGATGTTTTTTACAGTGTGTTCAGGGGACAGGCAGCTAACAGATAGTGAGATGTTTTTTTATAGTTTGTTCAGGGGACAGGCAGCTAGCAGATAGTGATGAGATGTTTTTACAGTGTGTTCAGGGGACAGGCAGCTAGCAGATAGTGAGATGTTTTTTACAGTGTGTTCAGGGGACAGGCAGCTAGCAGATAGTGAGGAGATGTTTTTACAGTGTGTTCAGGGGACAGGCAGCTAGCAGATAGTGAGGAAATGTTTTTTACAGTGTGTTCAGGGGACAGGCAGCTAACAGATAGTGAGATGTTTTTACAGTGTGTTCAGGGGACAGGCAGCTAACAGATAGTGAGATGTTTTTTACAGTGTGTTCAGGGGACAGGCAGCTAGCAGATAGTGAGGAGATGTTTTTTACAGTGTGTTCAGGGGACAGGCAGCTAGCAGATAGTGAGGAGATGTTTTTTACAGTGTGTTCAGGGGACAGGCAGCTAGCAGATAGTGAGGAGATGTTTTTTACAGTGTGTTCAGGGGACAGGCAGCTAGCAGATAGTGAGGAGATGTTTTTTTACAGTGTGTTCAGGGGACAGGCAGCTAGCAGATAGTGAGGAGATGTTTTTTACAGTGTGTTCAGGGGACAGGCAGCTAGCAGATAGTGAGGAGATGTTTTTTATAGTGTGTTCAGGGGACAGGCAGCTAGCAGATAGTGATGAGATGTTTTTACAGTGTGTTCAGCGGACAGGCAGCTAGCAGATAGTGAGATGTTTTTTACAGTGTGTTCAGGGGACAGGCAGCTAGCAGATAGTGAGGAGATGTTTTTACAGTGTGTTCAGGGGACAGGCAGCAAGCAGATAGTGAGGAGATGTTTTTACAGTGTGTTCAGGGGACAGGCAGCTAACAGATAGTGAGATGTTTTTTACAGTGTGTTCAGGGACAGGCAGCTAGCAGATAGTGAGGAGATGTTTTTTACAGTGTGTTCAGGGGACAGGCAGCTAACAGATAGTGAGATGTTTTTTTATAGTTTGTTCAGGGGACAGGCAGCTAGCAGATAGTGATGAGATGTTTTTACAGTGTGTTCAGGGGACAGGCAGCTAGCAGATAGTGAGATGTTTTTTACAGTGTGTTCAGGGGACAGGCAGCTAGCAGATAGTGAGGAGATGTTTTTACAGTGTGTTCAGGGGACAGGCAGCTAGCAGATAGTGAGGAAATGTTTTTTACAGTGTGTTCAGGGGACAGGCAGCTAACAGATAGTGAGATGTTTTTACAGTGTGTTCAGGGGACAGGCAGCTAACAGATAGTGAGATGTTTTTTACAGTGTGTTCAGGGGACAGGCAGCTAGCAGATAGTGAGGAGATGTTTTTTACAGTGTGTTCAGGGGACAGGCAGCTAGCAGATAGTGAGGAGATGTTTTTTACAGTGTGTTCAGGGGACAGGCAGCTAGCAGATAGTGAGGAGATGTTTTTTACAGTGTGTTCAGGGGACAGGCAGCTAGCAGATAGTGAGGAGATGTTTTTTTACAGTGTGTTCAGGGGACAGGCAGCTAGCAGATAGTGAGGAGATGTTTTTTACAGTGTGTTCAGGGGACAGGCAGCTAGCAGATAGTGAGGAGATGTTTTTTATAGTGTGTTCAGGGGACAGGCAGCTAGCAGATAGTGATGAGATGTTTTTACAGTGTGTTCAGCGGACAGGCAGCTAGCAGATAGTGAGATGTTTTTTACAGTGTGTTCAGGGGACAGGCAGCTAGCAGATAGTGAGGAGATGTTTTTACAGTGTGTTCAGGGGACAGGCAGCTAGCAGATAGTGAGGAGATGTTTTTTACAGTGTGTTCAGGGGACAGGCAGCTAGCAGATAGTGAGATTTTTTTACAGTGTGTTCAGGGGACAGGCAGCTAGCAGATAGTGAGGAGATGTTTTTTACAGTGTGTTCAGGGGACAGGCAGCTAGCAGATATTGATGAGATGTTTTTTACAGTGTGTTCAGGGGACAGGCAGCTAGCAGATAGTGAGGAGATGTTTTTTACAGTGTGTTCAGGGGACAGGCAGCTAGCAGATAGTGAGATGTTTTTTACAGTGTGTTCAGGGGACAGGCAGCTAACAGATAGTGAGATGTTTTTTTACAGTGTGTTCAGGGGACAGGCAGCTAGCAGATAGTGAGATGTTTTTACAGTGTGTTCAGGGGACAGGCAGCTAGCAGATAGTGAGGAGATGTTTTTTACAGTGTGTTCAGGGGACAGGCAGCTAGCAGATAGTGAGGAGATGTTTTTTACAGTGTGTTCAGGGGACAGGCAGCTAGCAGATAGTGAGGAGATGTTTTTTACAGTGTGTTCAGGGGACAGGCAGCTAGCAGATAGTGAGATGTTTTTTACAGTGTGTTCAGGGGACAGGCAGCTAGCAGATAGTGAGGAGATGTTTTTTACAGTGTGTTCAGGGGACAGGCAGCTAACAGATAATGAGGAGATGTTTTTTACAGTGTGTTCAGGGGACAGGGTCGACCGGTGTGTTAAGCCTAATTTATACTCATGTGTAGAATCAACGGCGCGTCTACGCCGGACCCTACGGCGTAGCCTGACGCGCATCTCTCGAAAAATGTAACTGCACGTCGCAGCAACACACGTCTCTCAGCTGTGGCTTGGTAGCGTTGCATTTCCCCCGACTCGTTTCCTGGTTCTCCTCCTCCATCAACAACATGAAATCAAGGAGAGGGTTAACTTCTCCTGCTCCAGGTTTTTCACCGTGGTCAGAAAGAACAGAGGAGACACTTTGTTTCTCTCACTATTACTCCAGAGTCGCTACTCGCTCTGGAGCTAATCACCGTCACTCTCTTACTTCCTCCTTGCTCTAAAACACACTCCACACACACACACACACACACACACACACATGCTGGCTCCACGCACACACCAGCGCACAAGTATAAAACATCAGGCCACGGCGAAAGCTACGGCGAAAGCTCTGCGTGGAGCCTCCGCACAACCATAAAAACCCCTTTACTGAGGCATTGCGTCGCTCTCTAGCGGAGCCAACTCCCTTTATCCCTTCCCCTCAGTAACCCCCGGACCTAGTGTGCCCTGTTCTGTCGTACGGACATCAGTTGCCCATCAGCGGGGCGGATGTTTTGGTCTATGCTAAAAGGAGTTACTTTTTGACGCTTCCCTGATTTGTTATTAGTTTTGAGAGACACACACGCCCCGAGCTAAAGAGAGGAGCCCCCGCCCGGATCAGGGAACCCGAAGGCGAGGCAAGAGGCTAGACACAGTAACAGTAACCCTACGTCCCCAACTCATTGGCTCTGGTCCCCCTGTGTATGAAAAGCATTGCCAGAGGGGATCTTTACAACCAATGATTTTTCTTCAGTACTCGTGGTCTCGGCCGTTCCTCCCAGGGTCACCGGAGGTCCCTTCCTTCTTAAGGACGCCCGCTAGCCTTCCTTGGTCGCCAAAACTGAGAGAGGTGGTTGCTCAGCGGCTCTGACTGGGCCAAGCAGATAGGGATCACTCCCACTAGGAGATAACAGGAGGTCTGCACGTCCGGTCGGTCCCCGCCGGGCTGCAACTCGCCCAGTCTCTCACTAACCCCTCGTGGGGGTTACTGTTTCCCTGCCCGAGAGCGGGTCAAATCCTAGAGAAACAAGGCACTTGCAAAAGTTTGGTCCCCTAGTTCAAAACAAACTCAGGTGATTTTTATTGATTTCCCAATGCAAGCAGAAATATATAAAACAAGCCAGCAAGTGACCTTAAAAAATAATAGAAATAAAACCTCTGGTCAAGAAGCTGCTTCTCAGACAAAGCTATCTCTGCCTCCGCTGCACTCTAAGAGTACCGGGACAATACAAATTTCCCCTCAACGTGTCAGACACACTGAGGGTAAAAGAAGTCAAGAGAAGAGCCACGTCTCCGCAAAAGCGGCTACATTTATAGAAAAAGATCATCACCCCCCCTTTGAACATCGGTGGACTGAACATTATATTTCCTTGTAAAGATATGCAGAGGGCACTCACAGCTTCTAACTGACAGGAAGCTTCAACTGACACACACAGTGCAGGTGCACAGGATGTGCAGCAGAATGCGTTTCTTTCCTGAGGCCTCTTTTGTCTCTGTCTGCACTCTGCTCTACATTCATTGCACAAACTCTAAAACTTTCTATGCTACATAATGCAGTGCAGATTAATATGTAAGCAAAGTGATAGCTTTAGCTGTTTTGGGGTTTTCAAAACACACACATCTAAATGATATAGTTTGTTATAAGTAAAACACATAGCCTACACTTCAAGCACTGATACATCTTGTTATACTGAAACACACAAATTTTATAAGCAAGGTTATATGTTCTGCTATTTTTGGGTTTTCAATCAGACCTCCGTTCAACAACAGGCAGCTAGCAGAAAGTGAGGAGATGTTTTTTTACAGTGTGTTCAGGGGACAGGCAGCTAGCAGATAGTGAGGAGATGTTTTTTTACAGTGTGTTCAGGGGACAGGCAGCTAGCAGATAGTGAGGAGATGTTTTTTTACAGTGTGTTCAGGGGACAGGCAGCTAGCAGATAGTGAGGAGATGTTTTTTACAGTGTGTTCAGGGGACAGGCAGCTAGCAGATAGTGAGATGTTTGCTGTTTGAATGAACCCTAATCCTAATCCTAACCCTAAACCCGTGCCCCTCGCAGCACCCATCCTTGGGGTTCATTGCGTTTTAACCCAAACCTAACCCTAACCATAACTTGTCATGACAAAAACTGAATGACACTTGCTGACAGAAGCATGATGTCATAAACGTTTATGACTTGTTTTTAATGTATATGACACAGTCATGTCACTCTTATGTAGATATCTTCAACTAAGATGTAAAATGTAAACATTTAAAACTTAAATGTACAATATGTAATTTCAACACATTCTCACTCTCCCATCGTGTTAAATATGGACGCTTAGTGATGTGGTGGGTAGGGTTACAAAATGAACGTTTCAGTGACACGCGGGACAAGAACGGGACATGAACCCCGGTCTCCTGGGGGACCCATTCACCCCCCAAACCTGCCTCGGTCATTCATAATAATAATAATAATAAATTTAATTTATATAGCGCTTTTCATAGACTCAAAGTCGCTTTACAGGGAAGAATTACAAGTAAGGAAAATACAGCATAACATGAGGAAAGGGGAGGAACACCTCGCCAGTAAGCACATACAACACGATTCAACACATGACTTGCAACAGGGGAGGGAAATGGGGGGAAATGGGGGGGAATGGGGGGTGGAGGTAACCCAGACATCGGCAAGCACAGAGCCATAGAGATAGTGTCTTTCTCTATCACTCTGGGCACGCAGCCATCAGAGCAGGCATACTACTCTCTACTGTTGTCTCTCTTCATACTACTCTCTACTGCTGTCTCTCTACATACTACTCTCTACATACTACTCTCTACTGTTGTCTCTCTTCATACTACTCTCTACTGTTGTCTCTCTTCATACTACTCTCTACTGTTGTCTCTCTACATACTACTCTCTACTGTTGTCTCTCTACATACTACTCTCTACTGTTGTCTCTCTACATACTACTCTCTACTGTTGTCTCTCTACATACTACTCTCTACTGTTGTCTCTCTACATACTACTCTCTACTGTTGTCTCTCTACATACTACTCTCTACTGTTGTCTCTCTACATACTACTCTCTACTGTTGTCTCTCTACATACTACTCTCTACTGCTGTCTCTCTACATACTACTCTATACCGTTGTCTCTCTACATACTACTCTCTACTGTTGTCTCTACATACTACTCTCTACAGTTGTCTCTACATACTACTCTCTACTGTTGTCTCTCTACATACTACTCTCTACTGCTGTCTCTCTACATACTACTCTCTACTGCTGTCTCTCTACATACTACTCTCTACTGTTGTCTCTCTACATACTACTCTCTACCGCTGTCTCTCTTCATACTACTCTCTACTGTTGTCTCTACATACTACTCTCTACTGTTGTCTCTCTACATACTACTCTACTGTTGTCTCTCTACATACTACTCTCTACTGTTGTCTCTCTACATACTACTCTCTACTGCTGTCTCTCTACATACTACTCTATACCGTTGTCTCTCTACATACTACTCTCTACTGTTGTCTCTCTACATACTACTCTCTACTGTTGTCTCTCTACATACTACTCTCTACTGCTGTCTCTCTACATACTACTCTATACCGTTGTCTCTCTACATACTACTCTCTACTGTTGTCTCTCTACATACTACTCTCTACTGTTGTCTCTCTACATACTACTCTCTACTGTTGTCTCTCTACATACTACTCTCTACTGTTGTCTCTCTTCATACTACTCTCTACTGTTGTCTCTCTAAATACTACTCTCTACTGTTGTCTCTCCACATACTACTCTCTACTGTTGTCTCTCTACATACTACTCTCTACTGTTGTCTCTCTTCATACTACTCTCTACTGTTGTCTCTCTACATACTACTCTCTACTGTTGTCTCTCTACATACTACTCTCTACTGTTGTCTCTCTTCATACTACTCTCTACTGCTGTCTCTCTACATACTACTCTCTACTGTTGTCTCTCTACATACTACTCTCTACTGTTGTCTCTCTACATACTACTCTCTACTGTTGTATCTCTACATACTACTCTCTACTGTTGTCTCTACATACTACTCTCTACTGTTGTCTCTCTACATACTACTCTCTACTGTTGTCTCTCTACATACTACTCTCTACTGTTGTCTCTCTACATACTACTCTCTACTGTTGTCTCTCTACATACTACTCTCTACTGT
Source organism: Gymnocephalus cernua (assembly GCA_023631565.1). Lineage (NCBI taxonomy): Eukaryota > Metazoa > Chordata > Actinopteri > Perciformes > Percidae > Gymnocephalus > Gymnocephalus cernua. Next base: position 1,983,404 of record CM042429.1, read on the forward strand.
TGTCTCTCTACATACTACTCTCTACTGTTGTCTCTCTACATACTACTCTCTACTGTTGTCTCTCTAAATACTACTCTCTACTGTTGTCTCTCTACGTACTACTCTACTGTTGTCTCTCTACATACTACTCTCTACTGTTGTCTCTACATACTACTCTCTACTGTTGTCTCTCTACATACTATTCTCTACTGTTGTCTCTACATACTACTCTCTACTGTTGTCTCTCTACATACTACTCTCTACTGTTGTCTCTCTACATACTACTCTCTACTGCTGTCTCTCTACATACTACTCTCTACTGTTGTATCTCTACATACTACTCTCTACTGTTGTCTCTACATACTACTCTCTACTGTTGTCTCTCTTCATACTACTCTCTGTTGTCTCTCTACATACTACTCTCTACTGTTGTCTCTCTACATACTACTCTATACCGTTGTCTCTCTACATACTACTCTCTACTGTTGTCTCTCTACATACTACTCTCTACTGTTGTCTCTCTACATACTACTCTCTACTGTTGTCTCTCTACATACTACTCTCTACTGTTGTCTCTCTACATACTACTCTCTACTGCTGTCTCTCTACATACTACTCTATACCGTTGTCTCTCTACATACTACTCTCTACTGTTGTCTCTACATACTACTCTCTACAGTTGTCTCTACATACTACTCTCTACTGTTGTCTCTCTACATACTACTCTCTACTGGTGTCTCTCTACATACTACTCTATACCGTTGTCTCTCTACATACTACTCTCTACTGTTGTCTCTCTACATACTACTCTCTACTGCTGTCTCTCTACATACTACTCTCTACTGTTGTCTCTCTACATACTACTCTCTACTGTTGTCTCTCTACATACTACTCTCTACCGCTGTCTCTCTTCATACTACTCTCTACTGTTGTCTCTACATACTACTCTCTACAGTTGTCTCTCTACATACTACTCTACTGTTGTCTCTCTACATACTACTCTCTACTGTTGTCTCTCTACATACTACTCTCTACTGCTGTCTCTCTACATACTACTCTATACCGTTGTCTCTCTACATACTACTCTCTACTGTTGTCTCTCTACATACTACTCTCTACTGTTGTCTCTCTACATACTACTCTCTACTGCTGTCTCTCTACATACTACTCTCTACTGTTGTATCTCTACATACTACTCTCTACTGTTGTCTCTACATACTACTCTCTACTGTTGTCTCTCTTCATACTACTCTCTGTTGTCTCTCTACATACTACTCTCTACTGTTGTCTCTCTACATACTACTCTATACCGTTGTCTCTCTACATACTACTCTCTACTGTTGTCTCTCTACATACTACTCTCTACTGTTGTCTCTCTACATACTACTCTCTACTGTTGTCTCTCTACATACTACTCTCTACTGTTGTCTCTCTACATACTACTCTCTACTGCTGTCTCTCTACATACTACTCTATACCGTTGTCTCTCTACATACTACTCTCTACTGTTGTCTCTACATACTACTCTCTACAGTTGTCTCTACATACTACTCTCTACTGTTGTCTCTCTACATACTACTCTCTACTGGTGTCTCTCTACATACTACTCTATACCGTTGTCTCTCTACATACTACTCTCTACTGTTGTCTCTCTACATACTACTCTCTACTGCTGTCTCTCTACATACTACTCTCTACTGTTGTCTCTCTACATACTACTCTCTACTGCTGTCTCTCTACATACTACTCTCTACTGTTGTCTCTCTACATACTACTCTCTACCGCTGTCTCTCTTCATACTACTCTCTACTGTTGTCTCTACATACTACTCTCTACAGTTGTCTCTCTACATACTACTCTACTGTTGTCTCTCTACATACTACTCTCTACAGTTGTCTCTCTACATACTACTCTACTGTTGTCTCTCTACATACTACTCTCTACTGTTGTCTCTCTACATACTACTCTCTACTGCTGTCTCTCTACATACTACTCTCTACTGTTGTCTCTCTACATACTACTCTCTACTGCTGTCTCTCTACATACTACTCTCTACTGTTGTCTCTCTACATACTACTCTCTACCGCTGTCTCTCTTCATACTACTCTCTACTGTTGTCTCTACATACTACTCTCTACAGTTGTCTCTCTACATACTACTCTACTGTTGTCTCTCTACATACTACTCTCTACTGTTGTCTCTCTACATACTACTCTCTACTGTTGTCTCTCTACATACTACTCTCTACTGCTGTCTCTCTACATACTACTCTATACCGTTGTCTCTCTACATACTACTCTCTACTGTTGTCTCTCTACATACTACTCTCTACTGTTGTCTCTCTACATACTACTCTCTACTGTTGTCTCTCTACATACTACTCTCTACTGTTGTCTCTCTACATACTACTCTCTTCTGTTGTCTCTCTACATACTACTCTCTACTGTTGTCTCTCTACATACTACTCTCTACTGTTGTCTCTCTACATACTACTCTCTACTGTTGTCTCTCTACATACTACTCTCTACTGTTGTCTCTCTTCATACTACTCTCTACTGCTGTCTCTCTACATACTACTCTCTACTGTTGTCTCTCTACATACTACTCTCTACTGTTGTATCTCTACATACTACTCTCTACTGTTGTATCTCTACATACTACTCTCTACTGTTGTCTCTCTACATACTACTCTCTACTGTTGTCTCTCTACATACTACTCTCTACTGTTGTCTCTCTAAATACTACTCTCTACTGTTGTCTCTCTAAATACTACTCTCTACTGTTGTCTCTCTTCATACTACTCTCTACTGTTGTCTCTCTACATACTACTCTCTACTGTTGTCTCTCTACATACTACTCTCTACTGTTGTCTCTCTTCATACTACTCTCTACTGCTGTCTCTCTACATACTACTCTCTACTGTTGTCTCTCTACATACTACTCTCTACTGTTGTATCTCTACATACTACTCTCTACTGTTGTCTCTCTACATACTACTCTCTACTGTTGTCTCTACATACTACTCTCTACTGTTGTCTCTCTACATACTACTCTCTACTGTTGTCTCTCTACATGTATGTAGAGAGACAACAGTAGAGAGTAGTATACTACTCTCTACTGTTGTCTCTCTACATACTACTCTCTACTGTTGTCTCTCTACATACTACTCTCTACTGTTGTCTCTCTACATACTACTCTCTACTGTTGTCTCTCTACATACTACTCTCTACTGTTGTCTCTCTAAATACTACTCTCTACTGTTGTCTCTCTACATACTACTCTACTGTTGTCTCTCTACATACTACTCTACTGTTGTCTCTCTACATACTACTCTCTACTGTTGTCTCTCTACATACTACTCTCTACTGTTGTCTCTCTACATACTACTCTCTACTGCTGTCTCTCTACATACTACTCTCTACTGCTGTCTCTCTACATACTACTCTCTACTGTTGTCTCTCTAAATACTACTCTCTACTGTTGTCTCTCTTCATACTACTCTCTACTGTTGTCTCTCTACATACTACTCTCTACTGTTGTCTCTCTACATACTACTCTCTACTGTTGTCTCTCTTCATACTACTCTCTACTGTTGTCTCTCTACATACTACTCTCTACTGTTGTCTCTCTTCATACTACTCTCTACTGTTGTCTCTACATACTACTCTCTACTGTTGTCTCTCTTCATACTACTCTCTACTGCTGTCTCTCTACATACTACTCTCTACTGTTGTCTCTCTACATACTACTCTCTACTGTTGTCTCTCTACATACTACTTGTAAGGTTTAGCCCCATAGTGGAAGGAGGAGACATGGACTCAGGAGTTCTTCACCGGGTGCTTTGATTTATTTCTCCCCCCTTCATGGGGAAAGGGCGGTAGTGCATGGATGAATTATTACAAAAATATATCAAAAATAACAAAAACAACAAAGAAACTAAGTACAAACTAGAACTTATCATACTAACAAATACTAAACAAAGAAAAAAACCTAAAACAGGCCCTGACTATGGGCTCTAGCACCTGCACCCTTCCAGGCCAAAACTGTTCTCCCCCTTGTGGAGCTTCTGCCTCCTTCCTTTATACCTGCAGCTCCTCCTACAAGACAAACCAAAGTTAATTGGAAATCAATCAACCTCATCCTATTACCTCAACATTCCCCAACACTTCTGGCTACATCAATACACAAGATACCAACTATAAAACCAGCAATTAAATGTTATATGCTGAACAAGCTTCTCAAAACCAGGAAACTTAGACACTTCAGTACCCCCCCCTCTGTACTGGCTTACACTTGGACTGTTCCAGGTCCTCCCCCCTATAAATTACTCCGGACTCTGTCACTTCCTGTTTGCCGCTTCGACCCATCACCCTGCTTGAAAATGAAAACAGGTGAATGAAACATTTTGATAACCTTGGGTAAATCCATTAACCTAAATTATTACATGGCTTGGTTGAATTCTAATGTAGAATGCGGTCTGTAATTTCTTCATAACAGACCGCTGCTAAGCATAACACACCGTTGCCATGCAAAGCAGAGCGTTGCCATGGACGTAGTTCTGTTCACTCTGGAGGACAGCTATCAATCAATCCGCCGAAAGAAGTCCGGATAATTTATCAGCTGTGGCAAAAAGTGGAGAAACGCCGTCGAGCAACTTCTGTCCTCCAAGTCAAGCAATGACAGCAGATCTGGTGAGCGCATATCGCTACATCTTTATATACGGTCTATGATCGCTACATCTATATATACGGTCTATGATCGCTACGCAGTAACTTCAGCCGTAGTATAGGAACAACAACGCTAATTAGTTAGCTTACATAGCACGTTTAGGTGTGTCAATATGCAGCGGCTGTGGAAAAAGGAAACGAGATGAATGAGGACATGAAGCCATTTACCTCGTCTCACTTCACTGTCAACAGAAATGTTCAGTTTAATGTGAATACGAGCAGCCGAAAGCCCGCTAGCTCACTACAACGCGTCAGCTAATGTCGTGTCAATTCCTGCAGTGATTAAAACAGCAGCTGGGTCATTTGTCCACCACGGCAGCACCCCATAACATATACGGCTACTACCACAGCCCGTAAGGTGGTGTTGAGTAGTAGATGAAGGGTTGCATTAGCTTAACAGATACAGAGTTTACGTTGCTATGGACGCAGGATTCCAACCGTAGACAGAACGGACTATTTTCTTTAGCGGAAGAAATACAATCGTATTTAAATCAATAAACTCCTTTTTAAATCAATATTTTGTGTCAAATTATTGATTTATTTGGAAAGTAGCCATGTAATAAGCGGGATAATGTAGAGCGAGGCGGTTGTTATAGCGAATACAACCCCTTCAGGCTGATTCAAGACCCCTCCGCTTCGCGTCGGGGTCCTGATCACCCTGTCGGGGTTGTATTCGCTATAACAACCGCCTCGCTCTACATTATCCCTTACATAAATGCCATGAAATGAACTGTGTATGTGTCGTATTTATCCAATCATACTTTCTACTCTTTCAACTAATACTTAAATACATTGAAAGGAAATAACATGAATTGACAAGCCATGTGTCCACTGATGCTAGCCCACCTGCTACTGGTAATGCTAATGCTACCAGTCCTATGCTAACGCTCATGCTAGGGTTAGCTTAGCATGCTAGGACCAATGCTAGCACTGGCTTAAATGAAGGCATGGGGTAACCCCATGACATTTCCCCCTCCCTCTGGAGACGACCCCTGTGGCGTCCTTGAAAGGTAATCAGCTGTGCAGTTCTCTTTCCCTTTCCGGTAGAGAACATCAAAGTCATAAGGCTGCATGGCGAGAAACCACCGTGTTATCCTGGAATTGGTATCCCTCATGTTCTGGAGCCATGTCAACGCCCGGTGATCTGTTTCCAGAACGAATTTCCGTCCCAGCAGGTAATAGCGAAGAGAATCAAACGCCCACTTAATGGCAAGGCATTCTTTCTCCACAACTGAGTATCTTCCTTCATGTTTATTGAGTTTCCTACTGATGTACAACACAGGCTGAAGATTACCCGGGTCTCCCTGCAACAAAACAGCCCCAACCCCAAGTTCAGATGCATCTGTCTGAAGAATGAACAGTTGTTGGAAATCAGGACTCGTCAGTACAGGTTCCGTACACAGAGCACGCTTCAGAACCTGAAACGCCTCTTCACACCCCTCTGTCCATTGCACCTTATTGGGCAGGTTCTTCCTAGTCAGGTTGGTAAGAGAAACTGAGAGGGCAGAGAATCCTGGGACAAAACGCCTATACCAACCCACCAAGCCCAAAAATGACTTGACTTGCGACTTGGTTTGAGGTCTTTCTGCTGACAAGATAGCATCTACCTTGCCAACTTGAGGTCTGATCACTCCCTTGCCCAGCACATAACCCAGATATTGTACTTCTTGCTTGGCAAGTGCACATTTGTCCGGGCGGATGGTCAGGCCTGCATCACTAATTCTTCCTAGCACTTCCGTCAGATGAAACAGGTGATCCTCCCAGCTGGAACTATGGACCACTACATCATCTAAATAGGCTACAGCATAGGACTCTGTACCCTTCAGCAACTTGTCCATCATCTTCTGAAATGTTGCAGGGGCCCCATGCAGGCCAAAGGGAAGCACTGTAAACTGGAAGTGTCCAAAAGGGGTTTTGAATGCTGTCACCTCCTTGCTTGCTTCGGTAAGTGGAATCTGCCAGTACCCCTTACATAGATCCAGTGTACTGATGAAGTTGGCACTGCCTAGTCTCTCAATGAAATCATCAACCCTGGGCATGGGGTATAGGTCCAACCTACTAACACCATTAACTTTTCTGAAGTCCAAACAGAATCTTAGTGTTGTATCTTTCTTTGGCACCAGAATGATTGGGCTGCTCCATTCACTAACAGACGGCTCTATCACTCCCATTTCCCTCATCATGTCCAGCTCTTTCTTCAAAACTAGCAAAAGACGCTCTGGGACTCTGTACATTGATTGACGGAGAGGGGTTGAATCCTTCAAGGCGATATGATGGCATACCATCTCTGTCCTTCCAGGTGTCTGTAGAAAAAGGTTGAGAGGCAAAATGTCCAGGAGCTCCTTTCTCCTCCCCTCTGATAGATGGTTGAGATCCAGTTGCTTCTCTTCCTCTTCAGTAGGTAGATATTGTTCCACCAAATCCTCCTCTTCCTCCACAGCTCGAACAAAAAGAGAATGGGGTACAGATGCCTCTGGAATCAACCGGGGGACCCATTTCTTCAGCATATTAATGTGAAATGTTTGAAGTGGTTGTTTCCGCTGTGGCATGAAGATCTGGTAAGTCACCTCACCCATCTTCTGCTTGACCTCATATGGGCCTTGCCATTTTGCCCGCAATTTGTGTTCTGATGTTGGCAAAAGTAACAATACTTGTTCACCCCTTACAAAACTCCTTTTTCTGGCTGAACAATCATACCACTGCTTCTGTTTAGCCTGGGATTTCAGTAGATTGTCACGAGCCATAGATGTGGTTTTCATCAGTTGTTCCCGCATCTTTAGGACAAAGGATATAATGTTCATATTCTCTGGTGGATCAGACTCCTCCCACATTTCACGTAGAACATCCAAAGGACCTCTGACCTGATGACCATAGATGAGCTCAAAGGGGGAAAATCCTGTTGAACTCTGGGGAACTTCACGGTATGCAAAAAGCAAAAATGGGAGCCACTTGTCCCAGTCCTTTCCTGTGTCCGACACAAACTTTTTAAGCATACCAATCAAAGTTTTGTTGAATCGCTCAACCAGTCCATCCGTCTGAGGGTGGTAAGGGGTGGTTCTCACTCTCTTAATACCTAACAGCTGATAGACTTGAGAAAGTGTGCGGCTCATGAAATTTGGACCTTGATCAGTAAGAACTTCTCTGGGGATTCCTACCTGGCTGAATAACTTAAGCAATGCTGTAGCTACCTGTTTAGCTGTTACTTCTCTTAAGGGGTAGGCTTCAGGATATCTAGTAGCATAGTCACAAATGACTAAAATAAACTTGTTGCCTGTCTGACTCCTTTCTACAGGACCAACAATATCTACACCTATTCTCTCAAAGGGAGTGGAAATGACAGGGAGTGGAATAAGGGGTGCCGGAGCTATATATTTTCCTGCAGTGAGCTGACACTCTGGGCATGTTTTACAGTAATTCTGAACCTGGGTATACATTCCTGGCCAGTAAAACCTCTTACTTATTCGCATGAAAGTCTTCACGAAACCCAAATGACCAGCCCACGGAACAGTATGACCTACCCTGAGCACCTCAGCCCTCGATACCTCAGGAAGAACAAGCTGTTTCCCATACTCTGACTGCTTATACAACACACCATTTTCAGCCACGAAAAACTCTGCAAGTGAACCAAGACTACTCTCTACATTTTTTCATTTTTCTGATGAACAGCAAGGTCACAGGGAAATGAAACATCTTCCTCAACTAGCCCTGGAACCTCAACATCCTGCTCTGGCTGTTCAACTGACTGTTTTAACCCTTCCCACACCTGCTCTCTGCGTGACTCCAACCTGTCCTCCTGTGTGACTCCTGACCCTGCTTCTATCTGCTCCTCATGAAATGGCATAAGATGTAATGTGTCAACTGGGTCTGGAACTTGCTTAAAGGGCATGTGGCTGTCTGTATCAGTTATGTGTTTCTCTGCAGTACCTGCCTCTAAAACTGAACTCCCTACCTCCACCGGTGTAGACTTGAGCCACTCAGGCAGTTGCAAGGGTGAAACAGGTCTAACTGTCTGTAACACTCTTGAATGTGACTCAACCCCTGGCTCCACTAACACCGGTAAAGGTGAGAGTTCCTTTGCTCTAGACCTAGTGATAACCCCACACAACTTTCCCCTACACTCTTGAATTAAATCCAAGAGGATGGGAAAATCTGTTCCTAATAACACAGGATATGGCAACTCTGGAACTACTCCTACTTTAATGAGGTAAGGTTGGTTGTGTAAATAAACCTCTGCTGTGGGCACCTCAGAACTGTGGCCATGAACACAAATAACTGGTTCTGTCTCCTCTATATTCCAAAGCTCTCTTTGCACAAACTTTGCCTGGACAAGAGATTGGGTACAACCTGTGTCTAACAATGCTGTTAGGGGTCTACCATTTATCAAGACTGTAACAGTTAGTGAATCAGATGCTTCTGGGAAAAATGCAAACTTAGGTTTTGGAACATAACAGAGGTTTGTAGCTGTGGGCTTTTTTACTGGACAAAAGGGGCGTGTATGGCCTGCCTCACCACAGCTGTAACATACTACATCTGCTTTGCGACCTGACCAAACCCTGTGGTTTGTCGGATCTACCCGTGAAGATTTCCTATAGCTGGCCTGACTCTGTGTATGGCTACTTGAACCACCCCCTTCAAAAAAACCCTCAGACTTACCCCCTTGGAATCTGCATTGTCCCGCGTAATGGTAAGATCCCTGTCCCTTGTGAGCAGACACATAGGCATCCACCAGTTCAGCAGCCTTTGCTGCAGTAGGTGGATCACGCTCCTTGACCCAGGCTTTCACTTCTGGATAAAGAACCTTCAAATACTGCTCCAGGACCATTTTCTCCATCATATCCTCTTTACTGCAGGTGGCGTACTGGGTCCACTTACAAAAAGTGTCTTTGTGTCGAGTATACAGTTCTTGGGGGGACTCCTCCGCTGGTGTGTCATAAGAGCGAAATCGTTGACGCTAAGTTTCTCTATTGATTTCGTACTTCTTCAGCACTGCAGCTTTCAATAAGCCATAATTCTTTGTATCTGCTGGATTCATAGCCACAAAGGCCCCTCTGGCCTTACCCGTCAAAAGTGGAATCAGACGCACAGCCCATTCTTGCTGTGGCCAGTTGTAGACCTCAGCCAACCTCTCAAAAGTAGTGATGAAATGGTCAATGTCATCAAAGTCCTCCAGTCGTTGCAGCTTAGGCTCTCCTCTTAGTGCCCCAGCTGTTTGTGTTGATTGATGGCCACTCCTGGCAGCCTCAAGATCCAGCTGAAGTTGTGTGACTTGGTGAGTCAACACACTATATTTCTGTTCTTGTTTCATGGCTTCTTTTTCTTGTCTTCTATCTCTCTCCATTTGCAGATGCATAAAATTCTCAAACATATTGGCCAAGGAGCCAAGACTAGATTCAACAGATGTACCAGGGTTTTCTCCTGACTGGGAGCCATCTTCAATCCCTCCAATGGCCCCTTCCTCCTCTTCCACTGCACTCTGCTGCTGTTGGGGCTTTTTGGGAGGCATTTTCCAGCTTGTTTTAACTTCTGACACCACATGTAAGGTTTAGCCCCATAGTGGAAGGAGGAGACATGGACTCAGGAGTTCTTCACCGGGTGCTTTGATTTATTTCTCCCCCCTTCATGGGGAAAGGGCGGTAGTGCATGGATGAATTATTACAAAAATATATCAAAAATAACAAAAACAACAAAGAAACTAAGTACAAACTAGAACTTATCATACTAACAAATACTAAACAAAGAAAAAAACCTAAAACAGGCCCTGACTATGGGCTCTAGCACCTGCACCCTTCCAGGCCAAAACTGTTAGCTGTACTACTCTCTACTGTTGTCTCTCTACATACTACTCTCTACTGTTGTCTCTCTACATACTACTCTCTACTGTTGTCTCTCTACATACTACTCTCTACTGTTGTCTCTCTTCATTCTACTCTCTACTGCTGTCTCTCTACATACTACTCTCTACTGTTGTCTCTCTTCATTCTACTCTCTACTGTTGTCTCTCTACATACTACCCTCTACTGCTGTCTCTCTTCATACTACTCTCTACTGTTGTCTCTCTACATACTACTCTCTACTGTTGTCTCTACATACTACTCTCTACTGTTGTCTCTCTACATACTACTCTCTACTGTTGTCTCTCTAAATACTACTCTCTACTGTTGTCTCTCTACATACTACTCTCTACTGTTGTCTCTCTACATACTACTCTCTACTGTTGTCTCTCTACATACTACTCTCTACTGTTGTCTCTCTACATACTACTCTCTACTGTTGTCTCTCTAAATACTACTCTCTACTGTTGTCTCTCTTCATACTACTCTCTACTGTTGTCTCTCTACATACTACTCTCTACTGTTGTCTCTCTACATACTACTCTCTACTGTTGTCTCTCTTCATACTACTCTCTACTGTTGTCTCTCTACATACTACTCTCTACTGTTGTCTCTCTTCATACTACTCTCTACTGTTGTCTCTCTACATACTACTCTCTACTGTTGTCTCTCTTCATACTACTCTCTACTGTTGTCTCTCTACATACTACTCTCTACTGTTGTCTCTCTACATACTACTCTCTACTGTTGTCTCTCTACATACTACTCTCTACTGTTGTCTCTCTACATACTACTCTCTACTGTTGTCTCTCTTCATACTACTCTCTACTGCTGTCTCTCTACATACTACTCTCTACTGTTGTTTCTCTACATACTACTCTCTACTGTTGTCTCTACATACTACTCTCTACTGTTGTCTCTCTTCATACTACTCTCTACTGTTGTCTCTACATACTACTCTCTACTGTTGTCTCTCTACATACTACTCTCTACTGTTGTCTCTACATACTACTCTCTACTGTTGTCTCTCTACATACTACTCTCTACTGTTGTCTCTCTACATACTACTCTACTGCTGTCTCTCTACGTACTACTCTCTACTGTTGTCTCTCTACATACTACCCTCTACTGCTGTCTCTCTTCATACTACTCTCTACTGTTGTCTCTCTACATACTACTCTTTACTGTTGTCTCTACATACTACTCTCTACTGTTGTCTCTCTACATACTACTCTCTACTGTTGTCTCTCTACATACTACTCTCTACTGTTGTCTCTCTACATACTACTCTCTACTGTTGTCTCTCTACATACTACTCTCTACTGTTGTCTCTCTACGTACTACTCTACTGTTGTCTCTCTCCATACTACTCTCTACTGTTGTCTCTCTACGTACTACTCTCTACTGTTGTCTCTCTACATACTACTCTACTGTTGTCTCTCTTCATACTACTCTCTACTGTTGTCTCTCTACATACTACTCTCTACTGTTGTCTCTCTACATACTACTCTCTACTGTTGTCTCTCTACATACTACTCTCTACTGTTGTCTCTCTACGTACTACTCTCTACTGTTGTCTCTCTACATACTACTCTACTGTTGTCTCTCTACGTACTACTCTCTACTGTTGTCTCTCTACATACTACTCTACTGTTGTCTCTCTACATACTACTCTCTACTGTTGTCTCTCTACGTACTACTCTCTACTGCTGTCTCTCTACATACTACTCTCTACTGCTGTCTCTCCACATACTACTCTCTACTGTTGTCTCTCTTCATACTACTCTCTACTGTTGTCTCTACATACTACTCTCTACTGTTTTCTCTCTACGTACTACTCTACTGTTGTCTCTCTACATACTACTCTCTACTGCTGTCTCTCTACATACTACTCTCTACTGTTGTCTCTCTACATACTACTCTCTACTGTTGTCTCTCTTCATACTACTCTCTACTGTTGTTTCTCTACATACTACTCTCTACTGTTGTCTCTACATACTACTCTCTACTGTTGTCTCTCTTCATACTACTCTCTACTGTTGTCTCTCTACATACTACTCTACTGTTGTCTCTCTACATACTACTCTCTACTGTTGTCTCTACATACTACTCTCTACTGTTGTCTCTCTACATACTACTCTCTACTGTTGTCTCTCTACATACTACTCTCTACTGTTGTCTCTACATACTACTCTCTACTGTTGTCTCTCTACATACTACTCTCTACTGTTGTCTCTCTACGTACTACTCTACTGTTGTCTCTCTCCATACTACTCTCTACTGTTGTCTCTCTACGTACTACTCTCTACTGTTGTCTCTCTACATACTACTCTACTGTTGTCTCTCTTCATACTACTCTCTACTGTTGTCTCTCTACATACTACTCTCTACTGTTGTCTCTCTACATACTACTCTCTACTGTTGTCTCTCTACATACTACTCTCTACTGTTGTCTCTCTACGTACTACTCTCTACTGTTGTCTCTCTACATACTACTCTACTGTTGTCTCTCTACGTACTACTCTCTACTGTTGTCTCTCTACATACTACTCTACTGTTGTCTCTCTACATACTACTCTCTACTGTTGTCTCTCTACGTACTACTCTCTACTGCTGTCTCTCTACATACTACTCTCTACTGCTGTCTCTCTACATACTACTCTCTACTGTTGTCTCTACATACTACTCTCTACTGTTTTCTCTCTACGTACTACTCTACTGTTGTCTCTCTACATACTACTCTCTACTGCTGTCTCTCTACATACTACTCTCTACTGTTGTCTCTCTTCATACTACTCTCTACTGTTGTCTCTACATACTACTCTCTACTGTTTTCTCTCTACGTACTACTCTACTGTTGTCTCTCTACATACTACTCTCTACTGCTGTCTCTCTACATACTACTCTCTACTGTTGTCTCTCTACATACTACTCTCTACTGTTGTCTCTCTTCATACTACTCTCTACTGTTGTCTCTACATACTACTCTCTACTGTTTTCTCTCTACATACTACTCTACTGTTGTCTCTCTTCATACTACTCTCTACTGTTGTCTCTCTACGTACTACTCTCTACTGTTGTCTCTCTACGTACTACTCTCTACTGTTGTCTCTCTACATACTACTCTACTGTTGTCTCTCTTCATACTACTCTCTACTGCTGTCTCTCTACGTACTACTCTCTACTGTTGTCTCTCTACATACTACTCTCTACTGTTGTCTCTCTTCATACTACTCTCTACTGCTGTCTCTCTACATACTACTCTCTACTGTTGTCTCTCTTCATTCTACTCTCTACTGCTGTCTCTCTACATACTACTCTCTACTGTTGTCTCTCTTCATTCTACTCTCTACTGTTGTCTCTCTACATACTACTCTCTACTGTTGTCTCTCTTCATACTACTCTCTACTGCTGTCTCTCTACGTACTACTCTACTGTTGTCTCTCTTCATACTACTCTCTACTGTTGTCTCTCTACATACTACTCTACTGTTGTCTCTCTTCATACTACTCTCTACTGCTGTCTCTCTACGTACTACTCTCTACTGTTGTCTCTCTACATACTACTCTACTGTTGTCTCTCTTCATACTACTCTCTACTGCTGTCTCTCTACGTACTACTCTCTACTGCTGTCTCTCTACGTACTACTCTACTGTTGTCTCTCTACATACTACTCTCTACTGTTGTCTCTACATACTACTCTCTACTGTTGTCTCTCTACATACTATTCTCTACTGTTGTCTCTACATACTACTCTCTACTGCTGTCTCTCTACATACTACTCTCTACTGTTGTCTCTCTACATACTACTCTCTACTGCTGTCTCTCTACATACTACTCTCTACTGTTGTCTCTCTACATACTACTCTCTACTGTTGTCTCTCTTCATACTACTCTCTACTGTTGTCTCTCTTCATACTACTCTCTACTGCTGTCTCTCTACGTACTACTCTACTGTTGTCTCTCTACATACTACTCTCTACTGTTGTCTCTACATACTACTCTCTACTGTTGTCTCTCTACATACTATTCTCTACTGTTGTCTCTACATACTACTCTCTACTGCTGTCTCTCTACATACTACTCTCTACTGCTGTCTCTCTACATACTACTCTCTACTGCTGTCTCTCTACATACTACTCTCTACTGTTGTCTCTCTACATACTACTCTCTACTGTTGTCTCTATACTACTCTCTAGTGTTGTCTTTCGTCATACTACTCTCTCACCTGCCTGACAATGTTGAACCCTAATGTGTTTGGTTGTTGTGTGTGCAGACGTGCGAGTGTCGGCGTTGCGCACGGTGAAGGTTCGGCTGAGCGGAGGATTTGTGGAGCTGAACGACCCGGCGATGCAGGACGCCATCCTGCTGCAGGTCAGACGCTGCTACGCTGCAGCTTTGTGTCTCTACAGGTTTTAAATCAGGGGGGGTCGAACTTAGTTTTACTAAGAGCCACACTGGAAATAGGAATTACATCCAGGGCCAGACATGTAGAGTTTATTGACATGCTTTTATTTTGAAAAAGTCAAATATCTTTGAGTGTATTTTTGCATGCTTCATAAAGTCTTCTCACTTACAGTTTGGTCGACTTAAAACCCTACAAAAGTCAGTAAAAAATGTCCTTTGCCGTGTGGCTGTTAAGCTCAGTTGGTAGAGCAGGCGCGCATACGCAGAGGTTCATGCCTCGACATAGAAAGTCCAGGGTTTGACTCCAACGTGACGGTTTCCTGCATGTCTTCCCCACCTCTCTCTCAGCTTTCCTGTTCAATAAGGGCAGAAATGCCCAAAAAATAAAAATGAAAGTTCCTTCGCCATTGTAGAGTTTAGCAAAACAAAGATTACGTTTTTAAAAGCAGCCTGCATATAAAACTCTCTGCTTCTGGGGGAATTTATGAGTCTCAAAGTCGGCAAATCGGCCCAAATCTGCGAGTGTCGCCTAATTGCAGAAAAACAGTTTCCTCTATTTTGGGGTTTGGCACAAAACTAGACGGGCTAAAATCTATTGTGATCCTAAATTGACATGTAGACCGGATCAAAATATGCGAGGCAGACCTAGAGTTAGAGAAGTTTTAACCCTTGTGTTGTCTTCCCGTCAACCTGCAACTTTGTGATTCTTGGGTCGAAATTTCAACATTTTGTTGTTATTTTTCTACATTTTTTTGCCGTTTTTTTTTTATAATGTTTTTGTCAAGTTTTTAACAATTTTTATGTTGCGATTTTTTTTCTTCACTTTTTTTTCAATTTTTTTGTCACTTTATTTAACAAGTTTTTGTCACCTGTGGCGATGTTTTTTTTTGGTCACTTTTTCGGATTTGTTGGTCACTTTTTTTATGTTTTTGTCGATTTTTCATTCCTGTGTTTTTGTAGCTTTTTCCAACATTTGTCACTTTTCTCAACGTTCTTTTGTCATAGTTCTGATACAGAACGTTTTTATAAATGGGTCAAATTAGACCCAAGGACAACAGGAGGGTTAAAGGGAGACATTATTTGTGCTTTTATCTTGCCCTGAATGAAACCACACTGAACAAAGATTAGTGCAAAGAATCCAAAACACAAAACAAACTAAGGAATCAAGGAATACTTGTGTAAAAGTATAAGTATCTTAGCAGAAAATGTCTTTGGTAGAAGTTAAAGTCTCCTTTTAGAATAATAATAATAATAATAATAATAATAATAATAATAATACATTTTATTTGTAGAGCACTTTTCATAAGAAAATCTCAAAGTGCTACAGAAACCACATCAAAACACATGGATAATAGAAAACAACAGAAAACATATACAATCAATAAAATACATACAGAAAAAACGCATTCGAAAGAAAAACAGCTAAACGAGCAGTGGAGGGCAAATTTAAAATCTGCAAAGGCTACGAACAACTTAAGAAGGCCTGCCTGAACAGAACAGTTTTAAGCTGTTTTTTAAAACTGTCCACAGACTGTGGTTTTCTGAGATGTTCAGGGAGGGAGTTCCAGATGCGAGGGGCAGTGACGGAGAAAGCTCGATCTCCCATGGTGCGGAGTCTTGAGCGGGGCTGATAGAGGAGGTTTGTGCTTTGGGACCGGAGGTTACGGGTAGATGAGTGAGGGATAATGAGGTCAATATATTACTGGAGTAAAAGTCTTAAGTTCAGTAAATATCAGATACTAAGTATGAACTTTGTTATGGCTTCCTTTATTTTATAGTAAAGTGTAATATTCAGGGTTTCCACACCTTCGTTAAAGGTATAGTGGAGGATTTTCTTTTTCCGGGTGGATCATCAAGACTATTGGTGCTCCTAGTTGTCAATCATTCTGGGATACGTAAGGCCGCCGTACGTGCTCGTCCCGAGGTAGTTTTAGCTTTCTGCGGCCTCTAGCCCGACCCCCTTCTCCCCGCTCTCGGCTGGTGCTGGCTCTTGCGCCCCCGCCCCGACCTCGTCTCTCTCGGCCTCTAGGCGCACCCAAACGCAGCAGTAATAAAAAAAAAAAAAAAACTTAGATGCTAGATGATAGCTTGTTTGTTGGCCTGTAGCGTGCTAACGTTAGCTATAGAGATGCTTGTCCTAAATAGATTTCCATTTACCGGTGGCGAGTCTGACATAGTGGAAAAAGTGCAAATCTTCTTTTGGAAAGTCGGCTTGTAGAGCCATGCCGACAGCAACTTGTAAACAGAGCGTGCACGAGGAGAACTAGGCGTGTGCATGCTCTCTCGTGCACATGTTTAATAGGCGTTCCCTCTCAGGAGCAGGTAGGGTGTTGCGCATATGCATTTTTTCAAAAAGTGGAGAGGGCGGTTCTTTTCTAAAATTCAGGAAAATCCTCCATTATACCTTTAAATTAACTTGTGTTGTCTTCCTATTGACCTGCAACTTTGTGTTTTTCTAGATCCAAATTTCAACATTTTGTTGTTTTTTTCCTACACTTTTCGTGACGTTTTTGTCGATTTTATTCAAATTGTTGTCACATTCTTTCCAAATTTTGTGTCACTTTTTTGCCATTTTTTTAATTATGTTTTTGCCAATTTTAACAGGTTTTTTGTCGCTTTTTTTTAATGTATGTTTTGACTTTTTTCAAAAAACAATTGTCATTTTTTTTTACACGTTTTTGTCACCTTTGTCAAATTTGGCCCCGAGGACAACAGGAAGGTTACAACTCAAAGTTTAACATCAACAAAGAGAAAAACAGAAACAGAACTTTTTATTGTGAGGAAGAATCTTTGACTCCAACGTACGACGCTTAGGGGGAATGTATCGGAGTAAAAAGTACGTTTCCAGAAATATAAATAACAAGTACACTTTTCATATATTTGTGATTTATATTTCTGGAAACGTTAACTTTTTACTCCGATACATTCCCCCTCAGTGTCTTCGTTAGTCATAGAAACGTTTTCAAAGATTCTTTAATTCTGTTTTTCTCTTTGTTGATGTCAGACTTTGTCACATACTTTGTTTTTCTGGTCAACATTTAAATTCAAACTTTTTTTCAAGATTCTTTTCTGGCATTTAGTGACCGGACATCTTAGAAATGGGACAGAAGGAATGACATGCAGGAAAGTGCCGCAGGTCAGAATCGAACCCTCAACCTCTGCGTCAAGGACTGAGCCTCTTTATATGGGCGCTCCCTCTACCACTAGGCCACCCAGGAACCACGTGTCATGTTTTCCGATGTCTTTGTCGATTTTTTTTAAGCGCCTTTTTACGTTTTTGAAGCTTTTTCCGACATTTTTGTCATTTTTTTCAACGTCCTTTTATCAATTTATTTCTCTCTAAATGCTATAAAATTGAATAAAACACCCAAATTCAGTGAAAGTAGTGAACTGATCATATATTTTACTTGTGAAGAATGTTGTATGGAACCATCCATGTTATTTTTCTTTGAAAATTTGGTTGAAAGAAACCTAAATTACTGATACAGAACATGGGTCAAATTTGATATCAGAGAGAGTTCTGGCAGCTCTTTGGCCCAGACTTTGTCCTGTAATTACAAACAGAAATGTTGTGTGTAGCTTCAGTTAAAATAAAAAAACACTTTCTGTTATTACACATTCTCTCAGAGAAAACTGCTCAGTTATAAACTTCTGAAATGAAATCTGTTCTTTCATTAATTTAAAGCTTTTTGACGTGTTTGACTCTCGCTAGCACTCAAGGGCCGGTTAATAATTTAGGATAACGGTGTTGTGAACAGCTATGTTAATAACTACATTAATAACTACGTTAGTTGTTGGAGCACATGCAGATAAAGTTCCCATAATGCAATTTGAAATGTAAAGTGTTGCCTTTTGTGTGTGTGTGTGTGTGTGTGTGTGTGTGTGTGTGTGTGTGTGTGTGTGTGTGTGTGTGTGTGTGTGTGTGTGTGTGTGTGTGTGTGTGTGTGTGTAACTGTGAGTCTCATTAGATGAGTTTAGAATGAAAGCTAAAGAAAGAAAAGGAAGAGGAATGAGAGACATCTAGTGGACGCTAGAGGAAGTGTAGCAGCTCTCTTCTGCTTTATTTAGTTTATTCACTAAACAGTTAGAAATACAACAACAATAGCAAATAATGCACATATGTGAAATATCTGAAAACACTTTTCCAAGTCTACGTTACAAAGTGCTTTACAAAACTGCAACAAGAAAAACGGAGCAGTCATAAAAACATCAGGTTTCAAAACAAATCTAAACAAAACTATTGGGTGGATACAAACTTGTACAGTGTAGGTAAGAAAAGGAAAAAAATTTAAAAAAGAACTACAAGAAAGTTTTAAGGAGATTAAAAGCTAAAAAAAATCAGAAAAGGCTCTTCAATAAAATTTTGTTTTAATGACCCACCACACTCCATGTAAATAATCACTACTTTTATCATTGTAAAACACACTTCATTCAAAGGTGACGGAAACTAAATTAAACTACCAAAGTCCATCTTGGTTCATCTTTCCACTGTTCCAACAATCACCACTCTGGTCTGGTTGAAATAAACCCTTAATTCACCCATTTACATGTGGAGATATGCTGGCTCTATACAAGCTAAAAGTAGTGATTATTTACATGGAGTCTGGCTCTATACACGCTAAAAGTCCTGATTATTTACATGGAGTCTGGCTCTATACACGCTAAAAGTCCTGATTATTTACATGGAGTCTGGCTCTATACACGCTAAAAGTCCTGATTATTTACATGGAGTCTGGCTCTATACACGCTAAAAGTCCTGATTATTTACATGGAGTCTGGCTCTATACACGCTAAAAGTAGTGATTATTTACATGGAGTCTGGCTCTATACACGCTAAAAGTCCTGATTATTTACATGGAGTCTGGCTCTATACACGCTAAAAGTCCTGATTATTTACATGGAGTCTGGCTCTATACACGCTAAAAGTCCTGATTATTTACATGGAGTCTGGCTCTATACACGCTAAAAGTAGTGATTATTTACATGGAGTCTGGCTCTATACACGCTAAAAGTCCTGATTATTTACATGGAGTCTGGCTCTATACACGCTAAAAGTAGTGATTATTTACATGGAGTCTGGTGTAGTTTGGTGATGGTGATTTCGGGGCTGTTTGATGTTAAACTAAAAGGATCTTACTCTTTAACTAAAAGGTCTATCTCTGTAGGGATCCTTTCATAATGTTGTCAGACACTTAGAATAATAATCTGAGTCTGTCAGCAGCAACAACAGAACTTTTAGTGGACGCTGACTGATGCTGAACATTTGCACGTTAACGTCAACTTGCAGTTTGTTGAAACCATTGCAGCTGCAGCAGAAGCTGGAGGCAGCAGGGATCAGAGAGGACGTGAAGCTGCGATGGAGGAAGCAGCCGGATGGGAAGGTTTTCCACAGAGCGCCGCCTGCTGGCAGGGAGGAGGAAACCGTCTGTGAGGAACCAGGGATCCATATTTAATAAGTTAATAACCTGCAACATGATTCATTCCGTGCTGATGTTTCTGTTTTAGATGAAAGTTCATTTCATTTTTTAGGTTTTCAACTGTCATCTCTTAAAAGCAAAAACATGTTTTAGTTTAGTCCAAACCTCAACATTATTAATGGTTTCGTCCTTTTTATGTCACATCGTTTTAGTAGTTTTTTTCCATATTTTTTCAAGGTTTTGCCGCTTTTTACGTTGTGTAGAAATATTTATCTTATAAATTCAGGAAAGTGTAGGGGAAGGCTCGTGTGTGTGTGTGTGTGTGTGTGTGTGTGTGTGTGTGTGTGTGTGTGTGTGTGTGTGTGTGTGTGTGTGTGTGTGTGTGTGTGTGTGTGTGCCCAGAGAGGGGAGAGGAACGCCTTTAAGCAAAGAGGATAAGAGTTGAGGAATTTTGTGTACCCACACGTGTGTTGTGATTTAAATGCTGGACTTCAGTAAACTTGCTTAACTGAACTCTTCGTCTCAGATTGATCCCTGTGTTCTGGTAAACTTAAAGGTACAATATGTAACATTTCTGCATTAAAATGTCTAAAAATGACCATACCTATGTTATATATTTTTTTGAGTTGTGTTCTTACACTATTCCAAATGTTTCCACCAAATTTCAAACCCAGAGAAATCTATTTTATTTTCAGACACGGCACGTTTCCTTTCCTTCCTAGTCGCCTGTCAGTGGCGTCATATAACCTTTCACCCTCTAGTTCCTCGTAACTTCCTTCAAAACACGGCTCCCAGGTGATACGTTCAGGAGTAATTGTAAATCATACAATGTCACAGAAAAAAATACGTGTAACCGTAATACTGCTTTTTTTTTGCCACGCAGCATCATTTTGTGATTGATAACATGCCACTTTGCAACACAGTAATACAGCAGAGATCTTATTTATTGATACATATCAATATCGATCCAGTTTAACAACGGCTGCGGCCATGACTGACAGCTGAAGTCACTCGGACATACGAATTAACGTATGATCGCGCAATACAACAGGATGTAGTTTCTATAAGCAGAACCACAAAACCAACAACAGTTGACTTCAGGCCTGTCTCTGCCCATTATGACGTTTTTCAAGGTGTAGTGAAGGGAAATATGATCCGCTGTGAGCACGATGTATTTTATTTTGAAAATTAACCGGATGTTTTATTTTGTTTCTGTGCTCGACTTCCTCTCCCGCACTATCTGCCGTGTGCTGAATTGCTGCGGAGCTCTCCGGCGTCCGGCAAAAATAGAAGCTCTGCGTATCTATCTATCTAATAAAGTTGAATCTAATCTAATCTAATCTGCTCCGGAGGGTTGCGGACCACCGCAGCTGGGACGGAGTTGGAACAAAGCCATTCCGCAGTCAGTGGAAATAGACACATTGACTTTAATGGAAACCTAATGACTCCGCCGCCGTTCCGCAGCCGTTCCACAACCGGTGGAAATTGGGGGTCAGACGCTAGCTCCGTCTCCGTATTTCTCCCCTCTTCACGTTTAGCTGTCTTTACAGTTAGCTAAATTAACCCGACAAATAATAATAATAATCCGTTTTATGTGTATTGCACTTTACATTACAGCTACAGAGCATATAATAATGCAATTTAAAAAAAAAGGTCATGGTCAATAAATAGTTAAATAGAAAATCAATAAAATACATTTAGTAAAAGGTTTTTCTAAAAAGATATGTTTTTAGGTTTTGTTTAAAAAACATCTGCAGTGTGTGGGGCCCTCAGGTGGTCGGGGGGGGGGGGCGTTACAAAGCCTCGGAGCAGCAGAAGAAAAGGCCCTATCACCCATGCTGCAGAGCTTGGTTCTGGGGGCTTGGAGGATGGGTTAAGCACTAAAAACAACTAGTTAAGGCCACGTCCACACGTACCAAAACAATCTTTTTTTTACCCGTCTTCCCTGGATTTTTTTCAAGAATAGTTGCGTCCAAATGAATCCATTTGTAAATGACTCAACGCGCTACTTCATATTCCAGGCCTGTAGGCGGGCGCTGTTATTGCTACAGAAATTAACCAAAAACGGAGAAGAAGAGCAGCCTTCAGTCACTTCCACTTCTGTTCACAACATGACTAGCTAGTTCTCTTAATACATCCATGGACTAGACTTTAATAACTTTCACCTCTGTTCGTTATATAAAGGCCACCGCTAGAAAACGTGTCTTTGTTTACATTGTATAATGTGCTGTTGGATTGCTTTTTATTTTGCAATTCTGTCTGCTATCGGATATGATTGCAGCGCGCTAGCTAGCAGAGCTAACGTTAGCTCTGCTAACTAACATCGGCAGTCAAACAAACATCAATGTCTTTTTGATAATCTAGTTGTTGTGTCCTGTTAATGCTGTAGGTGAACACTAGGGGCGCTAGAGTGCACTATAGGATATACAATGTTATGTACAAAGAAGGAGGATAATAAAATTGGAGAATAGCAGTTATAGATGTGGCTCGTACTTAAAATACCTTTACAAAACACCACATTTTGGCGACGAGGATGGATATTAACGTGCCTTTACCTACACCGTTCATGCCTTGCCCAGGCGAACCTGCCATTTACTTCTCTACATGGCTGAAGATGTTTGAGAATTACATGCTAGGAAAAGATGCTAACGGAGAGAAGTGGCCCAAAGCTACTTCACTGGCCCAGCAGATTGAGGCTGGGCTGTGAATGCTAACGTTCTCTCCGACGGTACTACTACTACTACTACTACTACTAATAGTGCTGCTTTGTCGGTGACTGCCATACATACACAGAAAAGGAAGGCCCGCCAAAAAGATCAAAGGACGTCTGCAAATGGACACTGTCATGATGTTGAGCTAATAGTAGACACCGGTTCATCAGTTTCTATCATTCCAGAGAGCACTTACCAGACTCTCTTTCCTACATGTGAACTTTCTGAGCCTGCAGTGAACCTGTTCACATATTCAAGAGAGAAAATACCTGTTAAAGGGTGTATGTATGCCACAGTTACTCATGATGGGCATTCTACCACAGGCTCATTTGTAGTGGTAAAGTCGGGTACTGCTCTATTAGGACTAGATCTAGTTGCAGCATTGCACATGCGTATTGAGTAGGGATGGGCATGATTAATCGACGATCGACGATTGATCATTCAGAATTTCGTCGATCACGTCATCGATTAAACTAATGCAGGTTGCGTTGTGTAGTGTGATTGCAGCAATGAAATGATTTCCAGTGTGTCAGCAGTAATTAAACATTTTACCACCCGGGGGCGGCATAGGCTGCTCAGTTAGCTGTGAGTTACGTTTTGAAGAGGTCACGGCGAAGTGTGGCGTGGGTCCATTTTGATTTAAAAAACTAGTTAGTTCACTGCAAACACTGCGACGCCGTGTATAAGTACAACACGGCCACGACTCAAATGATGTACCACTTAAACAAAGTGCATCCGCTGGTTAACGTCGGTGGCGGTGCGTCGTGCTCTCAGTCTCAACCTAGCATCAACTCGGTGTTAGCACGGAGGAGCTGCGATGCACAAGGAGCAGAGGGAAATTACCGGAGGGATCTGAAGTTCATTGAGATGGATATTGGAACCAGCATTTCACATTCCGTCACGACGTACCATCACCGGACTGGTAGAAACTCACTACGAAACGAAGAACGGAACGAGTTTCCCCGGGCCGGGCCGGCCAAGTTAGCGCAGAGGTAGCTACCTGCGTCCCGTGCCGGCGGGTGTGTCTGATCCATGGATGTATTAAGGGAACCTCAGACCCCAGATCATGTCAACCTGCTTATTTTTCTCAACAAAAACCAGTAGACTGGTGCAGAAGTTCTATGTGAGTAACTGGTTATTTTATATTAGGCTTTGTCCGTGCCTTGGATAGTTTTGAGTTACATTTTTACAAAACCTGTCAGTAGTATTATGTTTTTGGTTAAGTTATGGTTAAGTTATTATTGAACATTATTATTTTTATTTATTATTTTGGAACAAACGAGGGTCTCTGTTTAACAACGCCGGCTCGCAGCAACGGTTCCGCTGCTAAATTAAACACCGCAGCGCATATATCTTTAAGTTTAGCCAAACCTCCAGTTTAACTGCCACATGTTATTCTTCTTGTAATTAAGATCTCATCGAGGTAAAAACATGCTGTATTTTTGTATTTTCCTTGCGTTTTTAACTTATAAAAAGTTAAATAATGAATTTTAATATAAAAATATTAGTGATTGATCGATAATTGATCATTAATTATCCCTACGATCGATGAAGAAAATTTAATCGAATGCCCATCCCTAGTATTGAGGGCTCAAAAGTTGTTAAAGCTGACAGCTCTGATGATCCTGCTGCACCGAGGACGCCTACTGCACCAAGCACAATACCACAGAATGCATCTGAGATCCAGGACCACCGTGGGAAACTGAATGTGACTTCCAACTGCCTGTCCAGGCTTCCACTGCCTAACACAGGAGAAGCTGAAGTGGAACCAGACATACTAGCTACTGTTGTCATGGACTCTTTACATACCATGTCTTTGTCTGAGTTCACCGCCACATCTGACACTTGTCCTGAACTGACTCAACTGCGACAGCAAATACAGAAAGGCTGGCCAACATGCAGAAAGAATGTACCAAATGAGCTGGCTTCATACTTCAATGTACGAGACGAACTGGCTGTAGACAAAACACTGGTCATGAGAGGTACCAACCGCTTGACTGTGCCTACATCACTGTGATCCAAAGTGGTAGACTTGGCACATGAGGGGCACCAGGGAGTGGTACGCACTAAACAGAGACTGCGAGAACTGTATTAGTGGCCACAAATGGACAAAGATGTACAGAGTAAGATAGCTTCATGTGTGTCATGCCAATACAATGACAGAACAGTGAAGACTGCACCTGCACCACTTACACCTGTTAAACTGCACTTTCCAACGTGCTACATGGGACTGTCGTTATGCCATCACTCTCACAGACTACTACAGTAAATGGCCTGAAGTTGTATTCGCCTCTACAGTCACAACTGAGTTGATTACTCGCTTTTTAGCTACAGTGTTCAGTTGGGAAGGAAATCCGACCTGTCTGGTCTCTGACAATGGATGTCAGTTTACTTCCCATGAATTTGCAAAGTTTCTGAGAGAGAGAGAGAGAGAGAGAGAGAGAGATAAAGCATCTGCGCTCAAGCATCTACTACCCAAGAGCCAATGGAGCGATTGAGAGATTTAATAGGGTATTAAAAGAGTGTCTCCAGACTGCAGAAAGAACACACAAGCCTTGGAAACAAGCAGTGACTGAGTTCTTACAGATTTACCGTGCTACACCGCATGCTAGTACAGGTGCTACACCATTTGAGTTGCTGAGAAAGAGGAAGATGCGCACAAAACTGAACATACTTCCTGTCTCACACAAAGCAAGTCAAAGAAACTGTGAGACAAAATCAACGAAACAGCAAGGAGTATACAGACAGAAAGCGAGGAGCAAAAGTGCCCACCTTCCAAGTGACTGATGCTGTGTGAGTCCGGAGACCGGAACATGTCTACAAGAGGTCATCCAAATACACAGAACCTCTGACAGTCGTAAAGAAGGCTGGACCAAGTACTTACCTTCTCAGTGATGGTCGGAAATCGAATGCCTCAAAGCTGGCGCGTTTCCCAAAGGAAGCTCTATCTTGCATCAGTGATAACAATGAGACTACAAACGCAAAGATGTAAAAAGCAGGGAAAACACCAAAATACTCTGTTTTCCCAAAGAAATAGTGTCTGACTTGGCCAACAGAATCCCAGATATCGTGGCAGCACACCCAACTGTGAATAACATTATACTGCATATAGGGTCACATGATGTTGTAAAGCAACAGTTTGAAGTGCTGAGAAAGGACTTTATGGATCTACTGAAAACAGTCAGCTCCCTAAATGCGAGGGTGTTTATCAGTGGACCTCTACCGCCAGTCAGAAGAGGAGATGAGAGATTCAGCAGACTGTTGGCACTGAACAAATGGCTTTCAACTGTGTGTACCACTCATTCTCTGCAGTTTATTGACAATTTTAACATTTTCTGGGAGCACAGACATCTTTTTAAGACAGGTGGACTTTTCCTTAACAAACCAGGAGTAAAGCAGTTCACCTCTAACCTACTTTACTTTCTACGCCACACATCAGCTCCCTCGGCCAAGGACACGAGACAAGAGGAATCTAAACAAGAGGAAGACATAACAAAGCAGGGCAGTAATCCACCACAGCCCCCGCCTGAGCAAAGATTTGACCATGGAAGACCACAGAGCAGAGATGAGAAATCTCAATCCCCCTCTTCACCCGTCCAACACCCCTCAGACCCCTTCATCAACCCTGACGCCTTTGAGGATCCATACACCCCGCCCACGCCATCGCTCTCTCCACTCACCTTTTCCCCTCCTTCCCCCTGCCTCATGTTGGAGTTTACTGACCAGATGAAGCAACAGCTAGTTAATGGAACCAAATTTATCCCCCTTCCTTCTCCCATCATTCGCCCCCGGCCAAAAGTAGATGCTGGAATCAAATTTACCCCCCTTCCTTCTCCCATCATTGGCCCACAGCCAAAAGTAAAACGGCAGGCATCACTGCCCACCCAAGGACATCAGCTAACCCCTCCTCCCCAGACTGATAAGTATACTTGTGTACAAAATACAGCAAGCTTTGTCTGATATGTGCCGGGTCCAGGCTGCACGCATAGTGGCACTCATGACTTTTTTCAGGACAAGCCCGGGCCCTGTGTATTAAATCCTTCCTCAATTTATGTTGTGATAGGTAATAGAAAAAGAATGATGAATCCGCTAAGCAAAAACAAGCACTTATCAGCAAACCTCGCAAATTTAGCATTCATTCCTCGTCAGCCAACGCCTATACCAAAAAATGAGACAGATAATTATTTTAACACACTAACACTAGCCTTACTAAACGTCAGGTCATTGGCAGGAAAATCATTTTTAATCAATGATTTTATTATTAAGCAGAATCTTGATTTTATGTTTTTAACTGAAACATGGTTGGACCATAACCCAGGATTTCCACAGGCTGCGTAACTGCTGCGGAACGTCTCCGCTGCGGAACGTCTCCGCTGCGGAACGTCTCCGCTGCGGAACGTTCCACGTCTCCGCTGCGGAGACGTTCCGCAGCGGAGACGTGGAACGTTCCGCAGCGGAACGTCTCCGTGGTCCGCCGTCCGTCAATACCAACCGGATCCGGAGTTGTTGCGGAACGGCTGCGGCCAGGACTGACAGCTGTAGTCACGAGGACCCACTAGATCTCACGAATTCACGCAGAATAGAACCACAAAACCACCAACAGTTTGTTTCTATTCCGAGGAGTAGGGAGGAAACAACTCCGTGCCATGTTTTCAAGGTGTAGCGAAGAGAAATATGATCCTTCGTGAGCACGGTGTATTTTATTTTGAAAGTTAACCGGATGTTTTATTTTGTTTCTGTGCTCGACTTCCTGTCCCGCACTATCTGCCGTGTGCTGAATTGCTGCGGAGCTGTCCGGCGTCCGGCAAAAATAGAAGCTCTGCGTATCTGATCCGCAGGGCTGCGACCGCCGGAGCTGTGCCGGAGTCGGAACGCAGTAGTTACGCAGCCTGTGGAAATCCTGGGTAATAACAGTGGTGCTGTTCTCATTGAGTTAGCTCCCCCTAACTTCAGTTTTATGAGTGAGCATAGAGTGAATAAGAAAGGAGGTGGAGTAGCCATTTTGTATAATGAGTCATTCCATTGTACTCAAATATCTTATGGAAAGTTTGCTTCTTTTGAATATGTGACTCTTCAGCTAAAGTCCTCCCCTCGAGCTCTATTTCTAAATATCTACAGACCACCGAAATACTGTGCAGCTTTCTTCGATGACTTTACTGAACTGCTGTCTATAATCTGTATTAACTTTGACTGTGTAATTATTGCTGGTGATTTTAACATTCATGTGGACAACCCGCAGGATAGAGGGACCAAAGAACTGTGTTGTGTTTTTGAGAACTATGGACTGACTCAGCATGTGACGGAACAACAGGTACGAGACACGAGGGAATTCTTTAAAACTTTACCCGAAAACATGCCGGTCTGAAAAGAGAAAGAACTTTTTTACACTCTGTGCGGTAAAATCATGGAATGACCTTCCTGAAGAAGTTGTGCATTCCCCTTCTATCAATACTTTTAAGAATAGGCTGGATGCATTTGGCCTGTCAACAGGTGTAATGTATAATTATAAAGCTTGCCAGTAACTTTTGTAATTAATTTTATGTCATTTATTTATGAATTGTTATAAAACTTCAATTGTGACTATGTGTTTTATAGAATGTTGGAATGTGTATGTATATGTATATATATATATGTTTGTTTTTTGTTTTTCTTTTTAGAGTCTGGGATAGAGGATTGTATATCCTGTACCAGAAATCTTTTCAATAAATTTCAATAAATTTCAATAACCCACGCACAATAAGGGGCACACTCTGGACTTGATTATCTCCAAGGGTTTGAACATTTCCAAGGTTGTGGTGACTGACGTTGCTCTCTCTGATCATTCATGTGTTTTCTTTAACGGCACTATCTCGGTGCCCAAAAGTGTCCAAACTAAGGTAATCAGAAAACGGTATATCAATGAAAACACCAGTGAAACATTCATTCAGCTTTTCTCCTCCACACCCGCCCTCACTGGGGTCTCAGTCAATGAGCTTGTAGATAATTTCAATTTTAAAATTACAAATGTTATTGATGCCATTGCTCCCACTAAAGTCAAAGCTGTCTCTAGTAAGAAAAGATCTCCATGGAGAAATGTCATACGGGTAAGAACAGAAAAAACAGAGTGTCAAAAAGCTGAACGCAGGTGGCGAAAAACTAATCTCCAGGTCCACTATAACACCTATAAAGACAGACTTCGCATTTATAATTTGGAACTGAGGAATGCTAGGCGGTCCTTCTTCTCTGACATTATCGCCAGAAACAATAATAATTCACGTGCTCTGTTTGCTACTGTTGATAGGTTAACAAACCCTCCAGTACCAGTAGCATCTGAACTTTTATCTACCAAGGCCTGCAATGATTTTGCCTACTTTTTCGAAGACAAAATTCAGAAAATTAGACTGTCAGTGCCTCCAGATCAAGTACGGGATTTGTGTTCTCACACTGTCCAGGCAAAACAAATTCCAATATCACACAATTTCATATGATCAACCATAAAAACCTGGAGGACATTATACAACATCTGAAAACCTCCTCCTGTTGCCTTGATATTCTACCAACAGGCCTTTTCAAAAATGTTTCAAATTGTATGTCTTCTGATCTTTTACAGATTGTAAACATGTCTCTACTCTCAGGTATCTTCCTAAAGGCCCTGAAAACTGCAGTCATCAAGCCACTTTTAAAAAAAGAACAACCTAGACACAGCACTACTGAGCAACTACAGGCCGATATCTAACCTTCCATTCTTAAGTAAAATCATTGAAAAAGCGTTTTTTTAACAACTCAACCTTTTCTTGTCACTAAACAATGGTTTTGATGCCTTCCAGTCGGGTTTTCGACCACCCCACAGCACTGAGACAGCTCTTGTTAAAGTATTTAATGACATCCACTTAAACACAGACATTGGCAAAACTGCAGTCTTAGTATTACTTGATGTCAGTGCTGCATTTGACACGGTCGACCATGACATATTACTAGACCGATTGGAAAACTGGGTTGGCCTTTCTGGCTCAGTCCTAAACTGGTTTGAATCCTATTTAAAGAATAGGGACTACTTTGTATCTATAGGTAATTATACATCTGAGCATACAAATATGACATGCGGAGTTCCCCAAGGCTCCGTTCTGGGGCCTCTTCTGTTTAACATCTACATGCTTCCACTGGCTCAGATTATTGAAAACAACAAAATAAGTTACCACAGTTATGCGGACGACACACAAATTTACATAACCTTATCGCCAGGAGACTATAGTCCTATACAAACACTGACTAAGTGCATTGAACAAATTAACGACTGGATGTGCCAGAATTTTCTTAAATTAAATGAAGAAAAAACTGAGGTGGTTGTTTTTGGAGCAAAAGAGGAACGATTAAAAGTCAGCGCTCAGCTACAAATGACAATGTTAAAAACAACAGACAAAGCCAGAAATCTTGGTGTAATTATGGACTCAGACCTGAATTTCAACAGCCACATTAAGACAATTACAAAGTCAGCCTATTACCACCTTAAGAATATATCAAGGGTTAAAGGACTTATGTCTCAGCAGGACTTGGAAAAACTTGTCCATGCTTTTATCTTCAGTAGACTTGACTACTGTAACGGTGTCTTTACAGGTACCTTTCTTTTTGATGCTGCCTTTCGTTAAATAATTATCCATTTCTTATACTTCCGTTGCTTATTTTATCTGATTTTATATTTTTAACTGCTCTTTAATGTTTAATTTTTCTGCTTTTATATTTTTAACTGTTTTTAACTGCTCTTCAATGTTTAATTTCTTATACTGCACTGTAACTTTTATTCTTGTATTTTAATTGTCTTCATGTAAAGCACTTTGAATTGCCCTGTTGCTGAAAAGTGCTATACAAATAAAGCTGCCTTGCCTTGCCTTGCCTACATTGAATGGACTCACTGTGACTGAGAACGTGCATGTTGGGCAAGGCCTTACGCCCTACCAGAATCAGAAACCCACCTCAGTGGTTAACAGACTTTGAGAGATGAAGATGATACAGGATCAACATGTGAACTGTGCAAATTGAAAAAATTCATGCTGTTCTGCTATGTAAAAAAAGAATTCTCATGCTGTTCTGCTATGTATACAGGTTGTTCCTTTAAGAGAAGGGGAAATGTTGTGTCCTGTTAATGCTGTAGGTGAACACTAGGGGCGCTAGAGTGCACAATAGGATATACAAGTGAATGTTATGTACAAAGAAGGAGGATAATAAAGTTGAAGAATAGCAGTTACATATGTCTCTTGGCTCGTACTTAAAATACCCTTACAAAACACCACACTAGCTACACGTTTTTCTTGCGGTAGCCTTTATACAATGAGCCGTGCTAAAAGTTACTGTAATCCGTTCAAGGAGTTGATAAGCAGACAGATTAGCTAGCTAGTTGATAAGTTGTCTACTTCCACTTTATAAACAGCTAACCATAGCAGCTAACGTTAACATTACATCCCTGCAGCGGTCAGCTACTTTAGCGATGTTCAGGATCTGTGCTAAGCTAGGCTAGATGGAGCCGGTTACCTCCAGGATCTGTGCTAAGCTAGGCTAGATGGAGCCGGTTACCTCCAGGATCTGTGCTAAGCTAGGCTAGATGGAGCCAGTTACCTCCAGGATCTGTGCTAAGCTAGGCTAGATGGAGCCGGTTACCTCCAGGATCTGTGCTAAGCTAGGCTAGATGGAGCCGGTTACCTCCAGGATCTGTGCTAAGCTAGGCTAGATGGAGCCAGTTACCTCCAGGATCTGTGCTAAGCTAGGCTAGATGGAGCCGGTTACCTCCAGGATCTGTGCTAAGAATCTTAAAAGTGGAGCTTTCGTCCTAAATATGCTTTTAAACTAAAGCTTGACTCACGTACATTCACAAAAATACCCTAGGATGCGTTTTGGAGAGAGTTATGCTTTAAGCTAAACCATCTGTGCGTCGGTTTCCTTTGTTCGGGGAACCACCGTCTCTATGACAGCACACAACACCAAACACACTTGGT
This sequence comes from Gymnocephalus cernua, assembly GCA_023631565.1. Classification (NCBI taxonomy): domain Eukaryota; kingdom Metazoa; phylum Chordata; class Actinopteri; order Perciformes; family Percidae; genus Gymnocephalus; species Gymnocephalus cernua. Next base: position 2,015,442 of record CM042429.1, read on the forward strand.
CTCTTATGGAAATCTTTTACATTCTTATTATATTTATCTGCAAATAGAACATTATTCTACAATGTGAAATCTCTTTTATTTCCTCCGGTGAACTCTTGACTCTTCACTTTAGTTTTTCCTTCCAAATAATCCACTCAACACACTGTTTGGTTCCTTATATCAAAAGTGAAGTTTTTATTCACATAAAACTTGAACTGCATCACCAAAACAGTCAGTTACATCAGTCACAATATCACAACCCCCCCCCCCACACCCCCCCTTCTTCGCTTCAGAGACAATATGTTTAGTATTTCTCTCTTCATGTTATGTTTGGTTGAATGATTGTAAGAAAGCCGACACGCCGAGTCCCCCCCAGGGGTTTCTGGCTTTCTTCTGTATGTCCTTTTTTAATTTAATGTCTCCTAAATGTATCATCGTTGATGTTTAACATGCGCTAAATAAATCAAATCATTCAGACGGAGGATACAAGTTTTATTGGTGCGAGCAAATCACTCCACCCAAGTAGCAGTGCTTCGCCTTCTGAGAATATAGTTCCCAGTTTGTATAGAAGATGGCTGTGTCTCAAGTGACGTTGTTATTTGTACACGCTGTGACTATACAAATCACATGTAAATAGGAACATGTTGCCGTTATTTAGTCACTTATTCGGAGCAGTAGGCTAGGTGGAGCCGGTTACCTCCAGGATCTGTGCTAGGCTAAGCTAACGGTGGAGCCGTCAGACAGAGTTACGACACGCACGGAGATGAGAAGGGTATGTATCGACTTGTCTAACTCTCGGGGTTACGGTGAATAAGACAAAGTCCCAATAAGTCGGCGTGTTCCTTTAATTTAGCTGGGTTTAAAGTAAAATCAAATTTTTCACCATTTTCTGACATTTTAGAAACCACTAACTACCGCATTGATCCAGAGAATAATGCACAGATTAGCAGATAGTTGCAGCTGCGGTCTGTTGTTTTTGGTTTGTTTTGCGGCGTGTTTTTGGTTTGTTTTGCGGCGCGTCTCACTGTAGCAGGCAGCCACAGTTGGCGACATTCTTCTCTGTGTGCGAGGAGGCGAACATCTGGACGGCCTGCTGGTTGATCAGCGTCCAGAAGTTCTCGAAAGAGATGCTCTGTCCGCCCTGAACCCCCATCTGAGCCAGGACCTGACCCAGACCATCCTCGGTCTCCACAGTCTGCAAACAGGAAACAAGAAGTCAGTCCACACAGCTACACATGGAAACAGTTGAAGCAGAAAATCCCCGGGACAGTGATGTCAGCCCTGAAGCACTCTGAGAAACACGGAGAGCCAAAATAATATGAAATATGACCGACACCCGGGACTCATTTATATTACCTTATTAAATTTGTTTTAAGGCGATAAATTCCAGGCAGAAACATTGTGTCTTCATGTTTTAGTCACTCTGATGTTGGGCTTTTTATCTTCTAAACATGTCTTCTTTTCAAAACTGTCCTCCAGTAGTGTCACATGTCCAGACCTTCCTCCACAGCTCTGCTAAATAGTCTCAGGAAGGAACTTGTTTTGGTGGAACATGTGTACGTTCAAAAGTAGTTTTAGTCGTGCAACAGAAAACTCAGATTGGACAGATAGTCTAGCTAGCTGTCTGGATTTACCCTGCAGACGTTCCACTTCCAGGATAGCTCCAGAAATCCGGCCAGATGTCCCTCTTTTCAGCTGGATGTCCGTCCCCTTCCTCTTCCTTTGTGTTGGTGTTCTAACCTCTGGTGGATTCATGAGGACTCTGGTTAACTGCTCCTCAGATCTCTGCAGGGTAAATCCAGACAGCTAGCTAGACTATCTGTCCAATCTGAGTTTTCTGTTGCATGCTGTGGAGGAAGGTCTGGACATGCAAGAGTAGTCTAAACCTAACCAAATTGGGACCGTTTCACGTTAACAACATGTTTCAAACCACGACCGTTACCTTCTCTGGGTCAAACAAACGCAGGACTGTGCCGCTGCAGAGCTGCGTTAAAGCAACACTAAAGCAACTTTTCCCACTTCGGTCCCCCTACAGGTTGGAAGTGGAATTGTCCATTACATTACATTATGCAAGTTTGCCAGATCGGGTAGTGGGTCTGTAGTTCGAATGAACTGGACAATGTAATGTAATGGACAATTCCGCCTCCTGTACCTATAGGGGGACCGAAGCGGGAAAAGTTACAGTATTGTTTTAAGCTACGTTTACACGTGGCCGGCTATTTTCATAAACGGACATTTCACCCTCTCCGTTTTCAAAAATAACATTGTGCACAGCTGTCAGTTTTCAGAAAAGTGTTTGTTTACATGAACCCGTGTATATATGCCGTCAAGAGCACGCCAGACCTGTAGGTGGCGGTGTAACGAGAAGATCAAGCCCACGTTAGCCAATCAGAATCCAGAAAATAGCAACAACAGCATCTTTTGAACAAAGATGAAACCAAGGGGCCAGGCTTCTCTCCTCAGAGTGAAGCCTCCTATGGCGCCATTTTGATGCTAACAAGCTATCACCCCCCGTTAGCATCCCATTGACTGCCATTCATTTTGGCGTCACTTTGACAGCCAATAACTTTACATCTGAAGCGTTTAAAGACTTTATTTGTCCATTGTTTATTTCTAAAGAAACACGACAATGTATAAAAGGCTCCGTTACCTTGTACCTCACGTTATGGCTCCGTAGCAGACGTTTTTATAAAGATAGGCTAACGATTGGGTCATAACCACGAGACTTACTGTCTCATAGTAGAGGAATTACCGTACAGTACAGGAGAAGCTCGCAGGCAGTTTGGACTTACATCAGCTGTTTAGTTTAATTACTAATGTTAACTAGCATTTTAGTGATCAATAATTAGCCTGTGCCTATGTTATCTCCTTACATATACCTACGCTCTCCGTCTCTGATAGATTGGGAATGATTGAGATTTCTCTTGGCACAGCTACCAGAAGACTTACAACGTTCAGACACGTTGCTCACGTCACATCTACGTCATCAAGCTCAGTTTGAGGCTGCGCAGTAACGCTCGGCCATCACCGGGAAAGTGCTGGTAATAGGCTTCACTTGTCTCCGTCAAAAACAGCGGAGTAGCTGGGTCCATTTTATATAGGTCAGTTTACATGCAAACGTGCAAATGAAGTTTTCCAAAATCTCCACTCTGGCCGGAGTTTTTAGAAAGAATGGTTGTCAGAGGCACATTCTCCCTTTGTGTGTAAACGAAGGGAAATGTCTCCGTTTTTCGAAATAACCATGTACTTGTAAACGGGGTATTAATAAATGAGTAATCTGTGCTGATCAGTGAGGCGGAGCGTTACCTTGGAGAATGCCGGCAGCTGTTTGGAGATCATGGTCTGGAACTGGGTGGAGTTCATGGTCGGGGCGTCGTCGGCAGCGTTATGAAACTCTGTGACCAACGTGTTGATGGCCAGCTCCAAATCTGAGTACTGACACCAGAAACACAACACACCAGTCAGACAGTCAGTCAGTAGGATCAGCCATCAACACACCAGTCAGTCAGTCAGTAGGATCAGTCATCAACACACCAGTCAGTCAGTCAGTAGGATCAGCCATCAACACACCAGTCAGTCAGTAGGATCAGCCATCAACACACCAGTCAGTCAGTCAGTCAGTAGGATCAGTCATCAACACACCAGTCAGTCAGTAGGATCAGCCATCAACACACCAGTCAGTCAGTAGGATCAGCCATCAACACACCAGTCAGTCAGTCAGTCAGTAGGATTAGTCATCAACACACCAGTCAGTCAGTCAGTCAGTCGGTAGGATCAGTCATCAACACACCAGTCAGTCAGTCAGTCAGTAGGATCAGTCATCAACACACCAGTCAGTCAGTAGGATCAGCCATCAACACACCAGTCAGTCAGTAGGATCAGCCATCAACACACCAGTCAGTCAGTAGGATCAGTCATCAACACACCAGTCAGTCAGTAAGTCAGTAGGATTAGTCATCAACACACCAGTCAGTCAGTAAGTCAGTAGGATTAGTCATCAACACACCAGTCAGTCAGTCAGTAGGCTCAGTCATCAACACACCAGTCAGTCAGTCAGTAGGATCAGCCATCAACACACCAGTCAGTCAGTCAGTCAGTAGGATCAGTCATCAACACACCAGTCAGTCAGTAGGATCAGCCATCAACACACCAGTCAGTCAGTCAGTCAGTCAGTAGGATTAGTCATCAACACACCAGTCAGTCAGTCAGTCAGTAGGATCAGCCATCAACACACCAGTCAGTCAGTAGGATTAGTCATCAACACACCAGTCAGTCAGTCAGTAGGATCAGCCATCAACACACCAGTCAGCCAGTCTGTAGGATCAGTCATCAACACACCAGTCAGTCAGTCAGTAGGATCAGCCATCAACACACCAGTCAGTCAGTAGGATCAGCCATCAACACACCAGTCAGTCAGTAGGATTAGTCATCAACACACCAGTCAGTCAGTCAGTCAGTCAGTCAGTCAGTCAGTCAGTCAGTCAGTAGGATCAGTCATCAACACACCAGTCAGTCAGTCAGTAGGATCAGTCATCAACACACCAGTCAGTCAGTCAGTCAGTAGGATCAGCCATCAACACACCAGTCAGTCAGTCAGTCAGTAGGATCAGCCATCAACACACCAGTCAGTCAGTAGGATCAGCCATCAACACACCAGTCAGTCAGTCAGTCAGTAGGATCAGTCATCAACACCAGTCAGTCAGTAGGATCAGTACTTTCCTCTACCTCTCTGCATTACATCACAACAGCTTTAAAACACGGAGTCATTTTAATAATCCTGTTAAAATGTGTAAAAGCTGCAGAAATGCTGCTTTAATATGTTTCCTGGTTCAGTTCACACCTTCAGCAAACAAACACGCTCAGAACATGGATTCCCAAGACGCCGCTCTTATTTTGAAATAAAATGTTTTTTATATGAACTTATATTTATACTTAAAACCCCCTTTTTGTTTGTTTTTAGCATCCACTCGAACACGATCCAATTAGTCTAAAAAAGGATAAAAATAGTCCTGATCCTTAAAAATAAAGTAATTTTACTAAATAATAACATAGTTTGGAGCTTTAATTTGACATAATCTTGTGTATTTCTGGCGTTTTAATGTTTATTGAAGGATACTTTGAAGATGCAGTTGCCAAGACCCAGAGCAAAGCTGTGATGACGTCACTACAGATAAAATAGTCTTATTGTTTTAAGGTGGGACTCTTGTTGACAGAGTGAGTCAACACAGGATCTTTGCAGTTGCTCACAGTCCGTCAGCCAATCAGAATCAGGGCCGAGAAGCAGCTCACAGTCCGTCAGCCAATCAGAATCAGGGCCTGATTTGATCTGAAAGGTCTCATTCTGAGTCATGTGTTTGATTTGCTTGTTTTAATGTTGCTCACTCGTATTGCACCATAAAGAAGGTAAAAAAGTTAATCATTTACATCTTCACCTGGGAAGAAAGTCCAGAAAAACATAAAGTCTGATATTCAAACAACTTACTGACGTTTTATTCGCCCAATTCTTTAATATGTGTTGGAAATGGGTAAATTATGTTAAATAGTAGCTTAAAGTGGAACATCTGTCACGCTGTCATTTCAGTCCAAATATCACAAAAGATATCTTTAATTTTACACTGTCTGCTTTTGTTATACAACAAAGTTGGGACAGTATGGAAAACACAAATAAAAGAAGAAAGTAGTGATTTCTAAATGTACTTTGACTTGTATTTCATTGCAGATAATGTGAACACCATCATTTAATGTGTTCCTCATGATTTTTATTGTTTTTAAAAAAAAAAAATCCTATTTTGGTTCTTGCAACACATTTCAAAAAAAGTTGGAACAGTAAAGCATTTACCACTTTGTAATGTTGCCATTCCTTTTCACAACACTTAAAAGACGTTTAGGGACTGAAGACACCAAGTGATGAAGTGTTTCAGGTGTAATTTTGTCCCATTCTTGCTGCAAACAAGTCTTAAGGTGGGCAACAGTACGGGGTCTTCGTTGTCGCATTTTGCGCTTCAAAATGCGCCACACATTCTCTATTGGAGACAGGTCGGGACTGCAGGCAGGCCAGTCAAGTACCCGTATCCTCTTCCTCCGCAGCCAGGACTTTGTAATGTGGTTTTGCATTATCTTGTTGAAATATGCATGGATGTCCCTGGAAAAGATGTCTTCTTGAAGGCAGCATATTGTGCTCCAAAATCTCTATGTACTTTTCAGCATTAATGGTGCCATCACAGAAGTGCAAGTTACCTTTGCCAAGGGCACTGACACAACCCCATACCATGACAGACCCTGGCTTTTGGACTTGTTGCTGGTAACAGTCTGGATGATCCTTTTCTTCTTTGGTCCGGAGCACACGGCGTCCATTTCTCCCAAAAAATACCTGAAATACTGATTCATCTGACCACAGTACACGTTTCCACTGTGTAATGGTCCATCCCAGATGCCTCCGAGCCCAGAGAAGTTGACGGCGCTTCTGGACACTGTTAACATAGGGCTTCCTTTTGGCACAGTACAGTTTTAACTGGCATTTGTGGCTGTAACTACGTATTGTGGTACTTGACAAAGGTTTGCCAAAGTAGTCCTGAGCCCATGTGGTGATATCGCTTATAGATGAATGACGATTCTTGATGCAGTGCTGCCTGAGGGATCGGAGATCACGGTTGTTCAGCTTAGGCTTGCGCCCTTGTCCTTAACGCACTGAAATTCCTCCTCATTCCTTGAATATTTTAATTATGTTATGCACTGTTGAAGGTGAAATAAGCAAATGTCTTCCTATCTTTCTTTGAGGAACATTGTTTTTAAACATTTCAATAATTTTCTCACGTATCTGTTGGCAAACAGGTGATCCTCGGCCCATCTTTGCTCCTAAAGGACTAGACCTTTCTTGGATGCTGCTTTTGTACCAAATCATAATTATTTGTTTCAAATCACATCATTATTTAACCAATTTACCTGATTACTAGCCCTAAATTGCTCCTGTCCCAACCTTTTTTGGAATGTTTTGCAGGTCTGAATGACAGGAAAGGATGTATATTTACAAATGAAATTAAGTTGACCAGACAAAACATGAAATATTTTGTGTTCACATTGTCTGCAAGGAAATACAAGTCAAAGTACATTTAGAAATCACTACTCCCATTTGTGTTTTTCATACTGTCCCAACCTTTTCTGATTTGGGGTTGTACAAACCCACAATCTAAAACGTTGTCTTCATCCAAAAATGTGTTGTCATAACAACACCCTCTCTCACAGGGCCCAAAGATTTCCCAAATTTGGCTGCCAATATCCTAAATGTAGCCGTCAAAGCTAAACTTTTACAGTTTCCTCAAGTCAAGTGTCTCCCAGATGTTCCAGCAAAACAACAGTTGAATTTTCTTTTGCTGTTTTGAAGACTCTTTTTGTAGACTTTTTTAATGCTTTTTTGACACTTTTTAAAAAAAATATTTGTTGGGCTTTTCCGCCTTTATTTTGACAGGACAGCTAGGTGAGAAAGCAGAGAGAGAGAGAGAGAGAGAGAAAGAGAGAGGGGGGGGGGAAGACATGCAGGAAATCATCACAAATCGGATTGAAACCCTGGATCTCTATGTATATGTGCGCCTGCTCTACCCACTGATCCAACCTGGCCACTTTTTGACATATTTTTGATGCTTTTTTTGTCATCATCCAAAAAATGTGTTGTCATAATATCACCTTCTCTCACAGGGCCCCCAAATCCCCAGGTGTGGCTCCCAATATCCTAAATGTTTCCTCAAGTCAAGTGTCTCCCAGATGTTCCAGCAAAACAACAGTTGAAATCTGAGAGTTTGACAAAGTTGGGGAGTTCCTCTTTAAACAGTGAGATGATGGGAGAAGAATGCGGGGCCCCGGTGAGTGTGTGAGTGTGTGTGTGTGTGTGTGGGGGGGGGGGGAGGGGGGGCAGCTGTTTGTCGGGCCTCGGGCGGTTTGAACAGTTAAACAGCTGACTGAGATCAGATGTGTTGTTGTGAAAGAGGGCGGCGGCTGCAGACTGCAAACCAGACGCACCTTCAAACTGTTCACTGGACAGGCTGATTCAAACTTTACACTCAGTTTAACGCTGTTTTGGTGCTTTCTAGACCGTCTTTTAGACTCTGTTTTTTTGGCGCTTCTTTCAACACTATATTTGGCGCTTTCGATACATTTATACTCTTTTTTCGGACATTTCTTTTTGCGCCTTCGACACTTAAAAAAGTGTTTTTGGTCCATTCAGCACTTTGTTAGACTTTTTTTTAAACGTTTTTTTGGCACTTGTTTTTAAAGGCATTTCTGCCTTTATTGGGCAGGAAAGCTGAGACATGAAAGGGGAGAGAGAGGGGGGACCACGTTTTAGACTGCTGCTGCTGCTGTTGTGAAACAGGGCGGCTCCTTCAAACTCTGTCTTTACAAACTGATTCTGACCCTCAAAGCTTCAGCTAGGGCTGGGCAATATATTGATATTATATTGAAATCGTGATATGAGCCTAGATATCGTCTTAGATTTGGGATGTTGTAATATCGTGATATGGCATAAGTGTCTTTTCCTGGTTTTAAAGGCTGCATTACAGTAAAGTGATGTACATTTCTCAACTTACCAGACTGTTCCAGCTGTTCTATTATTTGCCTTTACGCCTTTTTCCTTTTAGACATTATGGCCACATTACTGATGATTATTTATCTAAAATCTAAGTGTGAAGATATTTTGTTAAAGCACCAATTGTCAACCGTAGAATATCGCCGCAATATCGATATCGAGGTATTTGGTCAAGAATATTGTGATATCTGATTTTCTCCATATCGCCCAGCCCTAGCTTCAGCACATTTCATATTAAACAAAAACAACTGTAATTTTACAGAATTAATAATGCTCATTTTATACAGAAACATACTCAGTGGCCAGCTGTACGCCTCTTCGATGCTTTTTTGACGTTGTTTGGGGGATATTTTTGACTTATTTTTTTTATCACTTTCAATGCTTTATTTTACAGATTTGTTTTGTATTTTTCAAATTCTCCATTTTTTTATAACAAATAATTTAAATTTTAAATAATTTTGTTTTTCTTACTTTCAAACTGTGTCTTTACAAACTACAAAAAATCCTGTGATTGATGTCTGTGGTTAAAGAACATGACAAACCGTAGAATTTACATCAAATTAATATATTTGGTTTTATATAAAAAAAGACAAATTTATCATTATTTCACAAATATTTATCTTTTATCTATTTACTGTAAATACATTTCTTAAATTAAAGAAAATTAGTTTGTTACAAGTGTAAATATCCTTCATTAAACATCTAAAATCCCAAAAATATAGCCTAGACATCTAGACGCACCCTAGTGGCAGCAAATTTAATTTGCAGCCAGGGTCAACATCTGGATGTGGGTCTGGCTTGTCAGGCTACCAAAAATACACACGATTTCATGTCAAATTAAAGCTACAAACTGTAGTTTGTTATTTTCCTTTTTTTTTTTTAAACAGATGTGAAGCTGAACTATTTATCCCGAAACGTTACTTTAAGCAAACTATTTTAACCGTTAGCTAAGCCGTTTCTCCGTTACTTTCAGCCAATCATTTGAACTGTTTAGTCGTTACTTTCAGCTTGTTATTTCTACCATGTATTCATTACTTTGAGCTAAACTTCTGTGCTGGCTTTCTGTTTTTCACACAGTCTTTCATAACTGTAACATGTAGTGTTCAGGTGTTACAGATGAAATATTCCTCCAATCAAATCATGACTTCTATTTGTCCAAATGTGGGCTGATCTTCGCTCTCTCCACCAACCGCTGACAGAAGCTGATCTAACGTTACGGTTGGGGATCCCTGCTCTAATCAATAAGTCAGTTTATATAGCACCTTTCATTTTAGTAAAGCCAAAATACTTCACATTAAAAACAGAAACAGCATAAACATTAAAACAAAGCATCAAAAGCAATAGGAATACACAAGACATGCACACACACACACACACACACACACACACACACACACACACACACTGATTGATCAGTCCACAGCTGAGCTTACCTTAGTCGCCATTTGTGCACCTCTGGCCGCCAAAAAAACTGTGATAAGTCACAGAGAGACCAACAGAGACAGCAAGCAGAGACCGAGTGAGAGGGAGAGGCTGCACACACACTGTTCCTGCTGAGAGTCCTCCCCCTACACACACACACGCACACACACACACACACACACACACACACACACACACACACACACACACACACAAAGAAAAAAACCTTCATGTTGTTGACATTTTTCTTTTCTTTCAATCTGTCTTTATAGAGTCTTTGTGTCTCAGCTCAAGGCTGTTATCACTGACACACCCAAAACACACACACACACACACACACACACACACACACACACACACACACACACACACACACACACACACACACACACACACACACACACACACACACACACACACACACACACAGAACACCTAAGGGTCTGTGCATTACAGTCTTCAGTTTTAAAATGAGATGAAAACATTAAGACATTAACAAAGTACTTTTACTTAAGTGCTGTACTTTTTTAAGGTACTTTACTTGAGCATTTCCATGTTCTGCTACTTTCTACCTCTACATCTCTGAGAGAAATATCTTACTTTATATTGCATTACATTTATTTAACAACTGGATGATGATTTCTTTCTTTTTATTTTTGGGCATTTCTGCCTTTATTGGACAGGAAAGCTGAAACATGAAAGGGGAGAGAGAGGTGGGGAAGACATGCAGGAAAATAGTCACATGTTGGAGTTGAACCTTGGACCTTCTGTGTCAAGGAACAAACATCTGCATATGTGTGCCCGCCAACTGAGCTAACCAGCCACATGAGTTATTTCTTTAAATTAAATACATAGAAAATTGTACAGAGTTTGGTTGGTGGATGGGCAGTGGTAGAGAAATCATCAAAAGTTTTGATAAGATTAGATAACCCCCCAAGACCTACCATCACCCCACGTCAGTACACTTCTGTGTGTGTGTGTCTGTCTGTGTGTGTGTGTGTGCGTGTGTGTGTCTCTGTGTGTGTGTTTTTGTGTGTGTGTTTTTGTGTGTTTGTGTGTGTGTTAGACTGTCCCTCCCCATAAAAACTCCCCCATAAGTGGTTTGTTCCAGCATCATTCTGACCTATATTGATGTTTGTAGTGGCGGCGCCCTCTAGTGGCCGTAGTTGTTCTGATGGGAGCAAAGCAGGAAGTAAGGTGAGGAAGTATGAGAGCGCCAAATGTCCTGGTAAGGAGGCAGGTTGGGGGGTGGATGGGTCAAACAAACACAGGACTTTCCCCCAGGAGACCGGGGTTCATGTCCCGTTAGAAAAGAAAAGGAAACAGAGAGTTTTTTAACTTTACGGAGCTACGTCACGTTCTGGGTCACCGTGGTAACCATCAGGAAGTGAAGTCACGTCTGATCTGAACCCAAACCTCCATCTTTTTATCAACTTAACTCAGTAGTTTTGGTGTCTAACCCTAACCAGACTGGGACCGTTTCACAACGTTAACCACGTGTTTAAAACTGCCACCGTTACCTTCTCTGGTTTAGATATGAGGATGAGAACTCTCCTGTGGGTGGGGTTAGAAGGTACCAGTTTTTCCTTGAAAATGTAGGAATAAACTACCTAAATCCTGAGAAGGTTTAGAGGACTTGTTGTTTTTGTCTTTCTGCTGTAAATAAACCAGATTTCACGATTTAATTTCATGCTTAATTTTTATTTACAAAGTGAACTTTGTGCTGAAAGCAGCAGATGGTTGTGGATCAGGATCCTGGAGGTTTTGGGGGCGCGTCTGGTCCGTGTATCATGACAGTTTGGAGGGTCTGGTGCTGCAGGCCGCCGGAGGAGTAGAAGGAGTCGCTGCTGTCGTCCGACCCTGCTGCGTCCTGGTACGACATGTCTGCTTCACTGACAGCAGGCATGGTGGGAAAACACAAGTTCTGCAGGTAAAACCTCCAAATCTGCTGCAGATTTCTTACAGTTTGTTTTTAGTATTGACGGAAATAATCTACTACTAATACAACTACTACAGTCATCATCAGGCGATCCAAATCCTGCAGGGTCCTACCTGAGCTCCGAATCAGAGTCCACTCTGATGGGAGCACCGCCGTCTCTCTCTCCGCCATCTCTCTCTCTGCCATGTCTTTCTCTGCTGTGTCTCTCTCCATCGTGTCTCTCTCCGCCATCTCTCTCACCGCCTTCTGTCTCTCTGACGTCTCTCTCTCCTCCGCACTTTACGGTCCCTTTTTGGCGCGTTGCCGTAGAGATTGTCCTCTTCATCAGTGGTGTGTCTGCGATGTGAGCCGAGTTCAGCTGCTCGTCATCGCTGGAGTCCCTGAAAGAAATAATGAACAGATTTCTTACTGTAAAAGCACAAACTTTCCAGACAAACTTCAATGTTTTGGTTACGACCTTTTCCTCTGAAAGTAATTTTTTTCTTGAAATTTTACGACTTAGTTTCAAAAGTAATGTACAATATTTCCCTCTGAGATGTAGCGGAGTTCAAGCAAAAAGTAGCAGAACATGGAAACACTAAAGTAACACTAAGTAAAGTACATGTTATTTGAGTTTGCACTTAAGAACAGAATTTGAGTCAGATAGGAGGCATGACAGTAGAAGTTAGAAACACTCACCGCTCCTCCTCGCCGTCTTCCTGGAAGGTCAGAGGTTGCGCGCAGACAACACATGTGTTTCCCAAACTGTGGAAACATGGCTGACAGTACATGCCTGCAAAAACAAATCAGCAGCTCGTAAAAGAAGACCAGAGCTGGAACAACATGTGGAGGACAGGATGTGGAGTATTAACTGTCACAGAGCAGCTTCATCGTCTTCCATGTGTGACAACATTCAGGAGAAGAGCTCAGTTTGGACTTCAGACTAACATGATCATTCTGTGACGTTAAAATGAGTCACCAGAGGAAATAAAAGGTCCGAAACAACAGAAACACCAGTTAAAATGTATTTATAAAAGTTGTTTTAGGCCCGTTACATTAAGAAGAGATATATGTTACAACCTCTGAGTCTAACAAAAAGTAAAGCACTATAATGGTGGGAGGGGGGGGGGGATGTTTGCCTCCTAAAACACAGGGCTTTCAAACCGGGGAGCGGTGTTCATGTCCTGAAGACGTTGAGGAGAAAACACAAGACTTTCACCCAGGAAACAGGTGTTCATGTCCTGAAGACGTTAAGGAGAAAACACAAGACTTTCACCCAGGAAACAGGTGTTCATGTCCTGGAAGAAGTTAAGGAGAAAACACAAGACTTTCACCCAGGAAACAGGTGTTTGTGTCCTGGAAGAAGTTAAGGAGAAAACACAAGATTTTCATCCAGGAAACAGGTGTTCATGTCCTGGAAGAAGTTAAGGAGAAAACACAAGACTTTCACCCAGGAAACAGGTGTTCATGTCCTGGAAGAAGTTAAGGGGAAAACACAAGACTTTCACCCAGGAAACAGGTGTTCATGTCCTGGAAGAAGTTAAGGAGAAAACACAAGACTTTCACCCAGGAAACAGGTGTTCATGTCCTGGAAGAAGTTAAGGAGAAAACACAAGACTTTCACCCAGGAAACAGGTGTTCATGTCTGGAAGAAGTTAAGGAGAAAACACAAGACTTTCACCCAGGAAACAGGTGTTCATGTCCTGAAGAAGTTAAAGAGAAAACACAAGACTTTCACCCAGGAAACAGGAGTTCATGTCTGGAAGAAGTTAAGGAGAAAACACAAGACTTTCACCCAGGAAACAGGTGTTCGTGTCCTGATGAAGTTTAGGAGAAAACACAAGACTTTCACCCAGGAAACAGGTGTTCATGTCTGGAAGAAGTTAAGGAGACAACACAAGACTTTCACCCAGGAAACAGGTATTCATGTCTGGAAGATGTTAAGAAGAAAACACAAGACTTTCACCCAGGAAACAGGTGTTCATGTCCTGAAGAAGTTAAAGAGAAAACACAAGACTTTCACCCAGGAAACAGGAGTTCATGGCTGGAAGAAGTTAAGGAGAAAACACAAGACTTTCACCCAGGAAACAGGTGTTCATGTCCTGGAAGAAGTTAAGGAGAAAACACAAGACTTTCACCCAGGAAACAGGTGTTCATGTCCTGAAGAAGTTAAGGACAAAACAGAAGACTTTCACCCAGGAAACAGGTATTCATGTCCTGAAGAAGTTAAGGAGAAAACAAGACTTTCACCCAGGAAACAGGTGTTCATGTCCTGATGAAGTTTAGGGGAAAACACAAGACTTTCACCCAGGAAACAGGTGTTCATGTCTGGAAGAAGTTAAGGAGAAAACACAAGACTTTCACCCAGGAAACAGGTGTTCATGTCTGGAAGACGTTAAGAAGAAAACACAAGACTTTCACCCAGGAAACAGGTGTTCATGTCCTGAAGAAGTTGAGGAGAAAACACAAGACTTTCACCCAGGAAACAGGTGTTCATGTCCTGAAGAAGTTAAGGACAAAACACAAGACTTTCACCCAGGAAACAGGTGTTCATGTCCTGAAGAAGGAAAGGAGAAAACACAACACTTTCATCCAGGAAACAGGTGTTCATGTCTGGAAGAAGGTAAGGTGAAAACACAAGACTTTCACCCAGGAAAATGGAGTTCATGTCCTGGAAGAAGTTAAGGAGAAAACACAAGACTTTCACCCAGGAAACAGGTGTTCATGTCCTGAAGAAGTTAAAGAGAAAACACAAGACTTTCACCCAGGAAACAGGAGTTCATGTCTGGAAGAAGTTAAGGAGAAAACACAAGACTTTCACCCAGGAAACAGGTGTTCATGTCCTGATGAAGTTTAGGAGAAAACACAAGACTTTCACCCAGGAAACAGGTGTTCATGTCTGGAAGAAGTTAAGGAGACAACACAAGACTTTCACCCAGGAAACAGGTGTTCATGTCTGGAAGATGTTAAGAAGAAAACACAAGACTTTCACCCAGGAAACAGGTGTTCATGTCCTGAAGAAGTTAAAGAGAAAACACAAGACTTTCACCCAGGAAACAGGAGTTCATGTCTGGAAGAAGTTAAGGAGAAAACACAAGACTTTCACCCAGGAAACAGGTGTTCATGTCCTGATGAAGTTTAGGAGAAAACACAAGACTTTCACCCAGGAAACAGGTGTTCATGTCTGGAAGAAGTTAAGGAGACAACACAAGACTTTCACCCAGGAAGCAGGAGTTCATGGCTGAAAGAATTTAAGGAGAAAACACAAGACTTTCACCCATGAAACAGGTGTTCATGTCCTGGGCCGAAGTTAAGGAGAAAACACAAGACTTTCACCCAGGAAACAGGTGTTCATGTCCTGAAGAAGTTAAGGACAAAACAGAAGACTTTCACCCAGGAAACAGGTATTCATGTCCTGAAGAAGTTAAGGAGAAAACAAGACTTTCACCCAGGAAACAGGTGTTCATGTCCTGATGACGTTTAGGAGAAAACACAAGACTTTCACCCAGGAAACAGGTGTTCATGTCTGGAAGACATTAAGGAGAAAACACAAGACTTTCACCCAGGAAACAGGTGTTCATGTCTGGAAGACGTTAAGAAGAAAACAAAAGACTTTCACCCAGGAAACAGGTGTTCATGTCCTGAAGAAGTTGAGGAGAAAACACAAGACTTTCACCCAGGAAACAGGCGTTCATGTCCTGAAGAAGTTAAGGACAAAACACAAGACTTTCACCCAGGAAACAGGTGTTCATGTCCTGAAGAAGGAAAGGTGAAAACACAAGACTTTCATCCAGGAAACAGGTGTTCATGTCTGGAAGAAGGTAAGGTGAAAACACAAGACTTTCACCCAGGAAACAGGCGTTCATGTCCTGAAGAAGTTAAGGACAAAACACAAGACTTTCACCCAGGAAACAGGTGTTCATGTCCTGAAGAAGGAAAGGAGAAAACACAAGACTTTCATCCAGGAAACAGGTGTTCATGTCTGGAAGAAGGTAAGGTGAAAACACAAGACTTTCACCCAGGAAACAGGTGTTCATGTCCTGAAGAAGTTAAGGAGAAAACAGAAGACCTTCACCCAAGAAACAGGTGTTCATGTCCTGAAGAAGTTAAGGAAAAAACACAAGACTTTCACCCAGGAAACAGGTGGTCATGTCCTGAAGAAGTTGAGGAGAAAACACAAGACTTTCACCCAGGAAACAGGTGTTCATGTCCTGAAGAAGTTAAGCCACAAAACAGAAGACTTTCACCAGGAAACAGGTATTCATGTCCTGAAGAAGTTAAGGAGAAAACAAGACTTTCACCCAGGAAACAGGTGTTCATATTCTGAAGAAGGAAAGGAGAAAACACAAGACGTTCACCCAGGAAACAGGTGTTCATGTCCTGATGAAGTTTAGGAGAAAACACAAGACTTTCACCCAGGAAACAGGTGTTCATGTCCTGAAGAAGTTAAGCCACAAAACAGAAGACTTTCACCAGGAAACAGGTATTCATGTCCTGAAGAAGTTAAGGAGAAAACAAGACTTTCACCCAGGAAACAGGTGTTCATATTCTGAAGAAGGAAAGGAGAAAACACAAGACGTTCACCCAGAAAACAGGTGTTCATGTCCTGATGAAGTTTAGGAGAAAACACAAGACTTTCACCCAGGAAACAGGTGTTCATGTCTGGAAGAAGTTAAGGAGAAAACACAAGACTTTCACCCAGGAAACAGGTGTTCATGTCTGGAAGAAGTTAAGGAGAAAACACAAGACTTTCACCCAGGAAACAGGTGTTCATGTCTGGAAGACGTTAAGAAGAAAACACAAGACTTTCACCCAGGAAACAGGTGTTCATGTCCTGAAGAAGTTGAGGAGAAAACACAAGACTTTCACCCAGGAAACAGGTGTTCATGTCCTGAAGAAGTTAAGGACAAAACACAAGACTTTCACCCAGGAAACAGGTGTTCATGTCCTGAAGAAGGAAAGGAGAAAACACAAGACTTTCATCCAGGAAACAGGTGTTCATGTCTGGAAGAAGGTAAGGTGAAAACACAAGACTTTCACCCAGGAAAATGGAGTTCATGTCCTGGAAGAAGTTAAGGAGAAAACACAAGACTTTCACCCAGGAAACAGGTGTTCATGTCCTGATGAAGTTTAGGAGAAAACACAAGACTTTCACCCAGGAAACAGGTGTTCATGTCTGGAAGAAGTTAAGGAGACAACACAAGACTTTCACCCAGGAAACAGGTGTTCATGTCTGGAAGATGTTAAGAAGAAAACACAAGACTTTCACCCAGGAAACAGGTGTTCATGTCCTGAAGAAGTTAAAGAGAAAACACAAGACTTTCACCCAGGAAACAGGTGTTTATGTCTGGAAGAAGTTAAGGAGACAACACAAGACTTTCACCCAGGAAGCAGGAGTTCATGGCTGAAAGAATTTAAGGAGAAAACACAAGACTTTCACCCATGAAACAGGTGTTCATGTCCTGGGCCGAAGTTAAGGAGAAAACACAAGACTTTCACCCAGGAAACAGGTGTTCATGTCCTGAAGAAGTTAAGGACAAAACAGAAGACTTTCACCCAGGAAACAGGTATTCATGTCCTGAAGAAGTTAAGGAGAAAACAAGACTTTCACCCAGGAAACAGGTGTTCATGTCCTGATGACGTTTAGGAGAAAACACAAGACTTTCACCCAGGAAACAGGTGTTCATGTCTGGAAGACGTTAAGGAGAAAACACAAGACTTTCACCCAGGAAACAGGTGTTCATGTCTGGAAGACGTTAAGAAGAAAACACAAGACTTTCACCCAGGAAACAGGTGTTCATGTCCTGAAGAAGTTGAGGAGAAAACACAAGACTTTCACCCAGGAAACAGGCGTTCATGTCCTGAAGAAGTTAAGGACAAAACACAAGACTTTCACCCAGGAAACAGGTGTTCATGTCCTGAAGAAGGAAATGAGAAAACACAAGACTTTCATCCAGGAAACAGGTGTTCATGTCTGGAAGAAGGTAAGGTGAAAACACAAGACTTTCACCCAGGAAACAGGCGTTCATGTCCTGAAGAAGTTAAGGACGAAACACAAGACTTTCACCCAGGAAACAGGTGTTCATGTCCTGAAGAAGGAAAGGAGAAAACACAAGACTTTCATCCAGGAAACAGGTGTTCATGTCTGGAAGAAGGTAAGGTGAAAACACAAGACTTTCACCCAGGAAACAGGTGTTCATGTCCTGAAGAAGTTAAGGAGAAAACAGAAGACCTTCACCCAAGAAACAGGTGTTCATGTCCTGAAGAAGTTAAGGAAAAAACACAAGACTTTCACCCAGGAAACAGGTGTTCATGTCCTGAAGAAGTTGAGGAGAAAACACAAGACTTTCACCCAGGAAACAGGTGTTCATGTCCTGAAGAAGTTAAGCCACAAAACAGAAGACTTTCACCAGGAAACAGGTATTCATGTCCTGAATAAGTTAAGGAGAAAACAAGACTTTCACCCAGGAAACAGGTGTTCATATTCTGAAGAAGGAAAGGAGAAAACACAAGACGTTCACCCAGGAAACAGGTGTTCATGTCCTGATGAAGTTTAGGAGAAAACACAAGACTTTCACCCAGGAAACAGGTGTTCATGTCCTGAAGAAGTTAAGCCACAAAACAGAAGACTTTCACCAGGAAACAGGTATTCATGTCCTGAAGAAGTTAAGGAGAAAACAAGACTTTCACCCAGGAAACAGGTGTTCATATTCTGAAGAAGGAAAGGAGAAAACACAAGACGTTCACCCAGGAAACAGGTGTTCATGTCCTGATGAAGTTTAGGAGAAAACACAAGACTTTCACCCAGGAAACAGGTGTTCATGTCTGGAAGAAGTTAAGGAGAAAACACAAGACTTTCACCCAGGAAACAGGTGTTCATGTCCTGAAGAAGTTGAGGAGAAAACACAAGACTTTCACCCAGAAAACAGGTGTTCATGTCCTGAAGAAATTAAGGACAAAACAGAAGACTTTCACCCAGGAAACAGGTGTTCATGTCCTGAAGATGTTAAGGAGAAAACACAAGACTTTCACCCAGGAAACAGGTGTTCATGTCCTGAAGAAGTTAAGGAAAAAACACAAGACTTTCACCCAGGAAACAGGTGTTCATGTCTGGAAGACGTTAAGAAGAAAACACAAGACTTTCACCCAGGAAACAGGTGTTCATGTCCTGAAGAAGTTGAGGAGAAAACACAAGACTTTCACCCAGGAAACAGGTGTTCATGTCCTGAAGAAGTTAAGGACAAAACACAAGACTTTCACCCAGGAAACAGGTGTTCATGTCCTGAAGAAGGAAAGGAGAAAACACAAGACTTTCATCCAGGAAACAGGTGTTCATGTCTGGAAGAAGGTAAGGTGAAAACACAAGACTTTCACCCAGGAAAATGGAGTTCATGTCCTGGAAGAAGTTAAGGAGAAAACACAAGACTTTCACCCAGGAAACAGGTGTTCATGTCCTGAAGAAGTTAAAGAGAAAACACAAGACTTTCACCCAGGAAACAGGAGTTCATGTCTGGAAGAAGTTAAGGAGAAAACACAAGACTTTCACCCAGGAAACAGGTGTTCATGTCCTGATGAAGTTTAGGAGAAAACACAAGACTTTCACCCAGGAAACAGGTGTTCATGTCTGGAAGAAGTTAAGGAGAAAACACAAGACTTTCACCCAGGAAACAGGTGTTCATGTCCTGAAGAAGTTAAGGAAAAAACAAAAGACTTTCACCCAGGAAACATGTGTTCATGTCCTGAAGACGTTGAGGAGAAAACACAAGACTTTCACCCAGGAAACAGGTGTTCATGTCCTGAAGAAGTTAAGCCACAAAACAGAAGACTTTCACCCAGGAAACAGGTATTCATATCCTGAAGAAGTTAAGGAGAAAACAAGACTTTCACCCAGGAAACAGGTGTTCATGTCCTTGAAGAAATTAAAGAGAAAACACAAGACTTTCACCCAGGAAACAGGAGTTCATGTCCTGGAAGAAGTTAAGGAGAAAACACAAGACTTTCACCCAGGAAACAGGTGTTCATGTCCTGAAGAAGTTAAGGAAAAAACACAAGACTTTCACCCAGGAAACAGGTGGTCATGTCCTGAAGAAGTTGAGGAGAAAACACAAGACTTTCACCCAGGAAACAGGTGTTCATGTCCTGAAGAAGTTAAGCCACAAAACAAAAGACTTTCACCCAGGAAACAGGTATTCATGTCCTGAAGAAGTTAAGGAGAAAACAAGACTTTCACCCAGGAAACAGGTGTTCATGTTCTGAAGAAGGAAAGGAGAAAACACAAGACTTTCACCCAGGAAACAGGTGTTCATGTCCTTGAAGAAGTTAAGGAGAAAACACAAGACTTTCTCCCAGGAAACAGGTGTTCATGTCCTGAAGAAGTTAAAGAGAAAACACAAGACTTTCACCCAGGAAACAGGAGTTCATGTCCTGGAAGAAGTTAAGGAGAAAACACAAGACTTTCACCCAGGAAACAGGTGTTCATGTCCTGAAGAAGTTAAAGAGAAAACACAAGACTTTCACCAAGGAAACAGGAGTTCATGTCTGGAAGAAGTTAAGGAGAAAACACAAGACTTTCACCCAGGAAACAGGTGTTCATGTCCTGATGAAGTTTAGGAGAACACACAAGACTTTCACCCAGGAAACAGGTGTTCATGTCCTGAAGAAGTTAAGCCACAAAACAGAAGACTTTCACCCAGGAAACAGGTATTCATGTCCTGAAGAAGTTAAGGAGAAAACAAGACTTTCACCCAGGAAACAGGTGTTCATGTCCTTTAAGAAGTTAAAGAGAAAACACAAGACTTTCACCCAGGAAACAGGAGTTCATGTCCTGGAAGAAGTTAAGGAGAAAACACAAGACTTTCACCCAGGAAACAGGTGTTCATGTCCTGAAGAAGTTAAGGAAAAAACACAAGACTTTCACCCAGGAAACAGGTGGTCATGTCCTGAAGAAGTTGAGGAGAAAACACAAGACTTTCACCCAGGAAACAGGTGTTCATGTCTGGAAGAAGGAAAGGAGAAAACACAAGACTTTCACCCAGGAAACAGGTGTTCATGTCCTTGAAGAAGTTAAGGAGAAAACACAAGACTTTCACCCAGGAAACAGGTGTTCGTGTCCTGAAGAAGTTAAAGAGAAAACACAAGACTTTCACCCAGGAAACAGGAGTTCATGTCCTGGAAGAAGTTAAGGAGAAAACACAAGACTTTCACCCAGGAAACAGGTGTTCATGTCCTGAAGAAGTTAAAGAGAAAACACAAGACTTTCACCCAAGAAACAGGAGTTCATGTCTGGAAGAAGTTAAGGAGAAAACACAAGACTTTCACCCAGGAAACAGGTGTTCATGTCCTGATGAAGTTTAGGAGAAAACACAACACTTTCACCCAGGAAACAGGTGTTCATGTCTGGAAGAAGTTAAGGAGACAACACAAGACTTTCACCCAGCAAACAGGTGTTCATGTCTGGAAGATGTTAAGAAGAAAACACAAGACTTTCACCCAGGAAACAGGAGTTCATGGCTGGAAGAAGTTAAGCCACAAAACAGAAGACTTTCACCCAGGAAACAGCTGTTCATGTCCTTGAAGAAGTTGAAGAGAAAACACAAGACTTTCATCCAGGCAACAGGAGTTCATGTCCTGGAAGAAGTTAAGGAGAAAACACAAGACTTTCACCCAGGAAACAGGTGTTCATGTCCTGAAGACGTTAAAGAGAAAACACAAGACTTTCACCAGGAAACAGGTGTTCATGTCCTGAAGAAGTTAAGGACAAAACAGAAGACTTTCACCCAGGAAACAGGTGTTCATGTCCTGAAGAAGTTAAGCCACAAAACAGAAGACTTTCACCCAGGAAACAGGTATTCATGTCCTGAAGAAGTTAAGGAGAAAACAAGACTTTCACCCAGGAAACAGGTGTTCATGTCCTGATGAAGTTTAGGAGAAAACACAAGACTTTCACCCAGGAAACAGGTGTTCATGTCTGGAAGAAGTTAAGGAGAAAACACAAGACTTTCACCCAGGAAACAGGTATTCATGTCTGGAAGACGTTAAGAAGAAAACACAAGACTTTCATCCAGGAAACAGGTGTTCATGTCCTGAAGAAGTTGAGGAGAAAACACGAGACTTTCACCCAGGAAACAGGTGTTCATATCCTGAAGAAGTTAAGGACAAAACACAAGACTTTCACCCAGGAAACAGGTGTTCATGTCCTGGAAGAAGTTAAGGAGAAAACACAAGACTTTCACCAGGAAACAGGTGTTCATGTCCTGAAGAACTTAAGGACAAAACAGAAGACTTTCACCCAGGAAACAGGTATTCATGTCCTGAAGAAGTTAAGGAGAAAACAAGACTTTCAACCAGGAAACAGGTGTTCATGTCCTGATGAAGTTTAGGAGAAAACACAAGACTTTCACCCAGGAAACAGGTGTTCATGTCTGGAAGAAGTTAAGGAGAAAACACAAGACTTTCACCCAGGAAACAGGTGTTCATGTCTGGAAGACGTTAAGAAGAAAACACAAGACTTTTACCCAGGAAACAGGTGTTTATGTCCTGAAGAAGTTGAGGAGAAAACACGAGACTTTCACCCAGGAAACAGGTGTTCATGTCCTGAAGAAGTTAAGGACAAAACACAAGACTTTCACCCAGGAAACAGGTGTTCATGTCCTGAAGAAGGAAAGGAGAAAACACAAGACTTTCACCCAGGAAACAGGTGTTCATGTCTGGAAGAAGTTAAGGTGAAAACACAAGACTTTCACCCAGGAAACAGGTGTTCATGTCCTGAAGAAGGAAAGGAGAAAACACAAGACTTTCACCCAAGAAACAGGTGTTCATGTCCTGAAGAAGTTAAGGAAAAAACACAAGACTTTCACCCAAGAAACAGGAGTTCATGTCTGGAAGAAGTTAAGGAGAAAACACAAGACTTTCACCCAGGAAACAGGTGGTCATGTCCTGATGAAGTTTAGGAGAAAACACAACACTTTCACCCAGGAAACAGGTGTTCATGTCTGGAAGAAGGAAAGGAGAAAACACAAGACTTTCACCCAGGAAACAGGTGTTCATGTCCTTGAAGAAGTTAAGGAGAAAACACAAGACTTTCACCCAGGAAACAGGTGTTCGTGTCCTGAAGAAGTTAAAGAGAAAACACAAGACTTTCACCCAGGAACCAGGAGTTCATGTCCTGGAAGAAGTTAAGGAGAAAACACAAGACTTTCACCCAGGAAACAGGTGTTCATGACCTGAAGAAGTTAAAGAGAAAACACAAGACTTTCACCCAAGAAACAGGAGTTCATGTCTGGAAGAAGTTAAGGAGAAAACACAAGACTTTCACCCAGGAAACAGGTGTTCATGTCCTGATGAAGTTTAGGAGAAAACACAACACTTTCACCCAGGAAACAGGTGTTCATGTCTGGAAGAAGTTAAGGAGACAACACAAGACTTTCACCCAGGAAACAGGTGTTCATGTCTGGAAGATGTTAAGAAGAAAACACAAGACTTTCACCCAGGAAACAGGAGTTCATGGCTGGAAGAAGTTAAGCCACAAAACAGAAGACTTTCACCCAGGAAACAGCTGTTCATGTCCTTGAAGAAGTTGAAGAGAAAACACAAGACTTTCATCCAGGCAACAGGAGTTCATGTCCTGGAAGAAGTTAAGGAGAAAACACAAGACTTTCACCCAGGAAACAGGTGTTCATGTCCTGAAGACGTTAAAGAGAAAACACAAGACTTTCACCAGGAAACAGGTGTTCATGTCCTGAAGAAGTTAAGGACAAAACAGAAGACTTTCACCCAGGAAACAGGTGTTCATGTCCTGAAGAAGTTAAGCCACAAAACAGAAGACTTTCACCCAGGAAACAGGTATTCATGTCCTGAAGAAGTTAAGGAGAAAACAAGACTTTCACCCAGGAAACAGGTGTTCATGTCCTGATGAAGTTTAGGAGAAAACACAAGACTTTCACCCAGGAAACAGGTGTTCATGTCTGGAAGAAGTTAAGGAGAAAACACAAGACTTTCACCCAGGAAACAGGTGTTCATGTCTGGAAGACGTTAAGAAGAAAACACAAGACTTTCATCCAGGAAACAGGTGTTCATGTCCTGAAGAAGTTGAGGAGAAAACACAAGACTTTCACCCAGGAAACAGGTGTTCATATCCTGAAGAAGTTAAGGACAAAACACAAGACTTTCACCCAGGAAACAGGTGTTCATGTCCTGGAAGAAGTTAAGGAGAAAACACAAGACTTTCACCAGGAAACAGGTGTTCATGTCCTGAAGAAGTTAAGGACAAAACAGAAGACTTTCACCCAGGAAACAGGTATTCATGTCCTGAAGAAGTTAAGGAGAAAACAAGACTTTCAACCAGGAAACAGGTGTTCATGTCCTGATGAAGTTTAGGAGAAAACACAAGACTTTCACCCAGGAAACAGGTGTTCATGTCTGGAAGAAGTTAAGGAGAAAACACAAGACTTTCACCCAGGAAACAGGTGTTCATGTCTGGAAGACGTTAAGAAGAAAACACAAGACTTTCACCCAGGAAACAGGTGTTTATGTCCTGAAGAAGTTGAGGAGAAAACACGAGACTTTCACCCAGGAAACAGGTGTTCATGTCCTGAAGAAGTTAAGGACAAAACACAAGACTTTCACCCAGGAAACAGGTGTTCATGTCCTGAAGAAGGAAAGGAGAAAACACAAGACTTTCACCCAGGAAACAGGTGTTCATGTCTGGAAGAAGTTAAGGTGAAAACACAAGACTTTCACCCAGGAAACAGGTGTTCATGTCCTGAAGAAGGAAAGGAGAAAACACAAGACTTTCACCCAAGAAACAGGTGTTCATGTCCTGAAGAAGTTAAGGAAAAAACACAAGACTTTCACCCAGGAAACAGGTGTTCATGTCTGGAAGAAGTTAAGGCGAAAACACAAGACTTTCACCAGGAAACAGGTGTTCATGTCCTGAAGAAGTTAAGGACAAAACAGAAGACTTTCACCCAGGAAACAGGTGTTCATGTCCTGAAGAAGTTAAGCCACAAAACAGAAGACTTTCACCCAGGAAACAGGTATTCATGTCCTGAAGAAGTTGAGGAGAAAACACAAGACTTTCACCCAGGAAACAGGTGTTCATGTCCTGAAGAAGTTAAGCCACAAAACAGAAGACTTTCACCAGGAAACAGGTATTCATGTCCTGAATAAGTTAAGGAGAAAACAAGACTTTCACCCAGGAAACAGGTGTTCATATTCTGAAGAAGGAAAGGAGAAAACACAAGACGTTCACCCAGGAAACAGGTGTTCATGTCCTGATGAAGTTTAGGAGAAAACACAAGACTTTCACCCAGGAAACAGGTGTTCATGTCCTGAAGAAGTTAAGCCACAAAACAGAAGACTTTCACCAGGAAACAGGTATTCATGTCCTGAAGAAGTTAAGGAGAAAACAAGACTTTCACCCAGGAAACAGGTGTTCATATTCTGAAGAAGGAAAGGAGAAAACACAAGACGTTCACCCAGGAAACAGGTGTTCATGTCCTGATGAAGTTTAGGAGAAAACACAAGACTTTCACCCAGGAAACAGGTGTTCATGTCTGGAAGAAGTTAAGGAGAAAACACAAGACTTTCACCCAGGAAACAGGTGTTCATGTCCTGAAGAAGTTGAGGAGAAAACACAAGACTTTCACCCAGAAAACAGGTGTTCATGTCCTGAAGAAATTAAGGACAAAACAGAAGACTTTCACCCAGGAAACAGGTGTTCATGTCCTGAAGATGTTAAGGAGAAAACACAAGACTTTCACCCAGGAAACAGGTGTTCATGTCCTGAAGAAGTTAAGGAAAAAACACAAGACTTTCACCCAGGAAACAGGTGTTCATGTCTGGAAGACGTTAAGAAGAAAACACAAGACTTTCACCCAGGAAACAGGTGTTCATGTCCTGAAGAAGTTGAGGAGAAAACACAAGACTTTCACCCAGGAAACAGGTGTTCATGTCCTGAAGAAGTTAAGGACAAAACACAAGACTTTCACCCAGGAAACAGGTGTTCATGTCCTGAAGAAGGAAAGGAGAAAACACAAGACTTTCATCCAGGAAACAGGTGTTCATGTCTGGAAGAAGGTAAGGTGAAAACACAAGACTTTCACCCAGGAAAATGGAGTTCATGTCCTGGAAGAAGTTAAGGAGAAAACACAAGACTTTCACCCAGGAAACAGGTGTTCATGTCCTGAAGAAGTTAAAGAGAAAACACAAGACTTTCACCCAGGAAACAGGAGTTCATGTCTGAAAGAAGTTAAGGAGAAAACACAAGACTTTCACCCAGGAAACAGGTGTTCATGTCCTGAAGAAGTTAAGGAAAAAACAAAAGACTTTCACCCAGGAAACATGTGTTCATGTCCTGAAGACGTTGAGGAGAAAACACAAGACTTTCACCCAGGAAACAGGTGTTCATGTCCTGAAGAAGTTAAGCCACAAAACAGAAGACTTTCACCCAGGAAACAGGTATTCATATCCTGAAGAAGTTAAGGAGAAAACAAGACTTTCACCCAGGAAACAGGTGTTCATGTCCTTGAAGAAATTAAAGAGAAAACACAAGACTTTCACCCAGGAAACAGGAGTTCATGTCCTGGAAGAAGTTAAGGAGAAAACACAAGACTTTCACCCAGGAAACAGGTGTTCATGTCCTGAAGAAGTTAAGGAAAAAACACAAGACTTTCACCCAGGAAACAGGTGGTCATGTCCTGAAGAAGTTGAGGAGAAAACACAAGACTTTCACCCAGGAAACAGGTGTTCATGTCCTGAAGAAGTTAAGCCACAAAACAAAAGACTTTCACCCAGGAAACAGGTATTCATGTCCTGAAGAAGTTAAGGAGAAAACAAGACTTTCACCCAGGAAACAGGTGTTCATGTTCTGAAGAAGGAAAGGAGAAAACACAAGACTTTCACCCAGGAAACAGGTGTTCATGTCCTTGAAGAAGTTAAGGAGAAAACACAAGACTTTCTCCCAGGAAACAGGTGTTCATGTCCTGAAGAAGTTAAAGAGAAAACACAAGACTTTCACCCAGGAAACAGGTGTTCATGTCCTGAAGAAGTTAAAGAGAAAACACAAGACTTTCACCAAGGAAACAGGAGTTCATGTCTGGAAGAAGTTAAGGAGAAAACACAAGACTTTCACCCAGGAAACAGGTGTTCATGTCCTGATGAAGTTTAGGAGAACACACAAGACTTTCACCCAGGAAACAGGTGTTCATGTCCTGAAGAAGTTAAGCCACAAAACAGAAGACTTTCACCCAGGAAACAGGTATTCATGTCCTGAAGAAGTTAAGGAGAAAACAAGACTTTCCCCCAGGAAACAGGTGTTCATGTCCTTTAAGAAGTTAAAGAGAAAACACAAGACTTTCACCCAGGAAACAGGAGTTCATGTCCTGGAAGAAGTTAAGGAGAAAACACAAGACTTTCACCCAGGAAACAGGTGTTCATGTCCTGAAGAAGTTAAGGAAAAAACACAAGACTTTCACCCAGGAAACAGGTGGTCATGTCCTGAAGAAGTTGAGGAGAAAACACAAGACTTTCACCCAGGAAACAGGTGTTCATGTCTGGAAGAAGGAAAGGAGAAAACACAAGACTTTCACCCAGGAAACAGGTGTTCATGTCCTTGAAGAAGTTAAGGAGAAAACACAAGACTTTCACCCAGGAAACAGGTGTTCGTGTCCTGAAGAAGTTAAAGAGAAAACACAAGACTTTCACCCAGGAAACAGGAGTTCATGTCCTGGAAGAAGTTAAGGAGAAAACACAAGACTTTCACCCAGGAAACAGGTGTTCATGTCCTGAAGAAGTTAAAGAGAAAACACAAGACTTTCACCCTAGAAACAGGAGTTCATGTCTGGAAGAAGTTAAGGAGAAAACACAAGACTTTCACCCAGGAAACAGGTGTTCATGTCCTGATGAAGTTTAGGAGAAAACACAACACTTTCACCCAGGAAACAGGTGTTCATGTCTGGAAGAAGGAAAGGAGAAAACACAAGACTTTCACCCAGGAAACAGGTGTTCATGTCCTTGAAGAAGTTAAGGAGAAAACACAAGACTTTCACCCAGGAAACAGGTGTTCGTGTCCTGAAGAAGTTAAAGAGAAAACACAAGACTTTCACCCAGGAAACAGGAGTTCATGTCCTGGAAGAAGTTAAGGAGAAAACACAAGACTTTCACCCAGGAAACAGGTGTTCATGTCCTGAAGAAGTTAAAGAGAAAACACAAGACTTTCACCCAAGAAACAGGAGTTCATGTCTGGAAGAAGTTAAGGAGAAAACACAAGACTTTCACCCAGGAAACAGGTGTTCATGTCCTGATGAAGTTTAGGAGAAAACACAACACTTTCACCCAGGAAACAGGTGTTCATGTCTGGAAGAAGTTAAGGAGACAACACAAGACTTTCACCCAGGAAACAGGTGTTCATGTCTGGAAGATGTTAAGAAGAAAACACAAGACTTTCACCCAGGAAACAGGAGTTCATGGCTGGAAGAAGTTAAGCCACAAAACAGAAGACTTTCACCCAGGAAACAGCTGTTCATGTCCTTGAAGAAGTTAAAGAGAAAACACAAGACTTTCATCCAGGCAACAGGAGTTCATGTCCTGGAAGAAGTTAAGGAGAAAACACAAGACTTTCACCCAGGAAACAGGTGTTCATGTCCTGAAGACGTTAAAGAGAAAACACAAGACTTTCACCCAAGAAACAGGAGTTCATGTCTGGAAGAAGTTAAGGAGAAAACACAAGACTTTCACCCAGGAAACAGGTGGTCATGTCCTGATGAAGTTTAGGAGAAAACACAACACTTTCACCCAGGAAACAGGTGTTCATGTCTGGAAGAAGGAAAGGAGAAAACACAAGACTTTCACCCAGGAAACAGGTGTTCATGTCCTTGAAGAAGTTAAGGAGAAAACACAAGACTTTCACCCAGGAAACAGGTGTTCGTGTCCTGAAGAAGTTAAAGAGAAAACACAAGACTTTCACCCAGGAAACAGGAGTTCATGTCCTGGAAGAAGTTAAGGAGAAAACACAAGACTTTCACCCAGGAAACAGGTGTTCATGTCCTGAAGAAGTTAAAGAGAAAACACAAGACTTTCACCCAAGAAACAGGAGTTCATGTCTGGAAGAAGTTAAGGAGAAAACACAAGACTTTCACCCAGGAAACAGGTGTTCATGTCCTGATGAAGTTTAGGAGAAAACACAACACTTTCACCCAGGAAACAGGTGTTCATGTCTGGAAGAAGTTAAGGAGACAACACAAGACTTTCACCCAGGAAACAGGTGTTCATGTCTGGAAGATGTTAAGAAGAAAACACAAGACTTTCACCCAGGAAACAGGAGTTCATGGCTGGAAGAAGTTAAGCCACAAAACAGAAGACTTTCACCCAGGAAACAGCTGTTCATGTCCTTGAAGAAGTTGAAGAGAAAACACAAGACTTTCATCCAGGCAACAGGAGTTCATGTCCTGGAAGAAGTTAAGGAGAAAACACAAGACTTTCACCCAGGAAACAGGTGTTCATGTCCTGAAGACGTTAAAGAGAAAACACAAGACTTTCACCAGGAAACAGGTGTTCATGTCCTGAAGAAGTTAAGGACAAAACAGAAGACTTTCACCCAGGAAACAGGTGTTCATGTCCTGAAGAAGTTAAGCCACAAAACAGAAGACTTTCACCCAGGAAACAGGTATTCATGTCCTGAAGAAGTTAAGGAGAAAACAAGACTTTCACCCAGGAAACAGGTGTTCATGTCCTGATGAAGTTTAGGAGAAAACACAAGACTTTCACCCAGGAAACAGGTGTTCATGTCTGGAAGAAGTTAAGGAGAAAACACAAGACTTTCACCCAGGAAACAGGTGTTCATGTCTGGAAGACGTTAAGAAGAAAACACAAGACTTTCATCCAGGAAACAGGTGTTCATGTCCTGAAGAAGTTGAGGAGAAAACACAAGACTTTCACCCAGGAAACAGGTGTTCATATCCTGAAGAAGTTAAGGACAAAACACAAGACTTTCACCCAGGAAACAGGTGTTCATGTCCTGGAAGAAGTTAAGGAGAAAACACAAGACTTTCACCAGGAAACAGGTGTTCATGTCCTGAAGAAGTTAAGGACAAAACAGAAGACTTTCACCCAGGAAACAGGTATTCATGTCCTGAAGAAGTTAAGGAGAAAACAAGACTTTCAACCAGGAAACAGGTGTTCATGTCCTGATGAAGTTTAGGAGAAAACACAAGACTTTCACCCAGGAAACAGGTGTTCATGTCCTGAAGAAGGAAAGGTGAAAACACAAGACTTTCATCCAGGAAACAGGTGTTCATGTCTGGAAGAAGGTAAGGTGAAAACACAAGACTTTCACCCAGGAAACAGGCGTTCATGTCCTGAAGAAGTTAAGGACAAAACACAAGACTTTCACCCAGGAAACAGGTGTTCATGTCCTGAAGAAGGAAAGGAGAAAACACAAGACTTTCATCCAGGAAACAGGTGTTCATGTCTGGAAGAAGGTAAGGTGAAAACACAAGACTTTCACCCAGGAAACAGGTGTTCATGTCCTGAAGAAGTTAAGGAGAAAACAGAAGACCTTCACCCAAGAAACAGGTGTTCATGTCCTGAAGAAGTTAAGGAAAAAACACAAGACTTTCACCCAGGAAACAGGTGGTCATGTCCTGAAGAAGTTGAGGAGAAAACACAAGACTTTCACCCAGGAAACAGGTGTTCATGTCCTGAAGAAGTTAAGCCACAAAACAGAAGACTTTCACCAGGAAACAGGTATTCATGTCCTGAAGAAGTTAAGGAGAAAACAAGACTTTCACCCAGGAAACAGGTGTTCATATTCTGAAGAAGGAAAGGAGAAAACACAAGACGTTCACCCAGGAAACAGGTGTTCATGTCCTGATGAAGTTTAGGAGAAAACACAAGACTTTCACCCAGGAAACAGGTGTTCATGTCCTGAAGAAGTTAAGCCACAAAACAGAAGACTTTCACCAGGAAACAGGTATTCATGTCCTGAAGAAGTTAAGGAGAAAACAAGACTTTCACCCAGGAAACAGGTGTTCATATTCTGAAGAAGGAAAGGAGAAAACACAAGACGTTCACCCAGAAAACAGGTGTTCATGTCCTGATGAAGTTTAGGAGAAAACACAAGACTTTCACCCAGGAAACAGGTGTTCATGTCTGGAAGAAGTTAAGGAGAAAACACAAGACTTTCACCCAGGAAACAGGTGTTCATGTCTGGAAGAAGTTAAGGAGAAAACACAAGACTTTCACCCAGGAAACAGGTGTTCATGTCTGGAAGACGTTAAGAAGAAAACACAAGACTTTCACCCAGGAAACAGGTGTTCATGTCCTGAAGAAGTTGAGGAGAAAACACAAGACTTTCACCCAGGAAACAGGTGTTCATGTCCTGAAGAAGTTAAGGACAAAACACAAGACTTTCACCCAGGAAACAGGTGTTCATGTCCTGAAGAAGGAAAGGAGAAAACACAAGACTTTCATCCAGGAAACAGGTGTTCATGTCTGGAAGAAGGTAAGGTGAAAACACAAGACTTTCACCCAGGAAAATGGAGTTCATGTCCTGGAAGAAGTTAAGGAGAAAACACAAGACTTTCACCCAGGAAACAGGTGTTCATGTCCTGATGAAGTTTAGGAGAAAACACAAGACTTTCACCCAGGAAACAGGTGTTCATGTCTGGAAGAAGTTAAGGAGACAACACAAGACTTTCACCCAGGAAACAGGTGTTCATGTCTGGAAGATGTTAAGAAGAAAACACAAGACTTTCACCCAGGAAACAGGTGTTCATGTCCTGAAGAAGTTAAAGAGAAAACACAAGACTTTCACCCAGGAAACAGGAGTTCATGTCTGGAAGAAGTTAAGGAGAAAACACAAGACTTTCACCCAGGAAACAGGTGTTCATGTCCTGATGAAGTTTAGGAGAAAACACAAGACTTTCACCCAGGAAACAGGTGTTTATGTCTGGAAGAAGTTAAGGAGACAACACAAGACTTTCACCCAGGAAGCAGGAGTTCATGGCTGAAAGAATTTAAGGAGAAAACACAAGACTTTCACCCATGAAACAGGTGTTCATGTCCTGGGCCGAAGTTAAGGAGAAAACACAAGACTTTCACCCAGGAAACAGGTGTTCATGTCCTGAAGAAGTTAAGGACAAAACAGAAGACTTTCACCCAGGAAACAGGTATTCATGTCCTGAAGAAGTTAAGGAGAAAACAAGACTTTCACCCAGGAAACAGGTGTTCATGTCCTGATGACGTTTAGGAGAAAACACAAGACTTTCACCCAGGAAACAGGTGTTCATGTCTGGAAGACGTTAAGGAGAAAACACAAGACTTTCACCCAGGAAACAGGTGTTCATGTCTGGAAGACGTTAAGAAGAAAACACAAGACTTTCACCCAGGAAACAGGTGTTCATGTCCTGAAGAAGTTGAGGAGAAAACACAAGACTTTCACCCAGGAAACAGGCGTTCATGTCCTGAAGAAGTTAAGGACAAAACACAAGACTTTCACCCAGGAAACAGGTGTTCATGTCCTGAAGAAGGAAATGAGAAAACACAAGACTTTCATCCAGGAAACAGGTGTTCATGTCTGGAAGAAGGTAAGGTGAAAACACAAGACTTTCACCCAGGAAACAGGCGTTCATGTCCTGAAGAAGTTAAGGACAAAACACAAGACTTTCACCCAGGAAACAGGTGTTCATGTCCTGAAGAAGGAAAGGAGAAAACACAAGACTTTCATCCAGGAAACAGGTGTTCATGTCTGGAAGAAGGTAAGGTGAAAACACAAGACTTTCACCCAGGAAACAGGTGTTCATGTCCTGAAGAAGTTAAGGAGAAAACAGAAGACCTTCACCCAAGAAACAGGTGTTCATGTCCTGAAGAAGTTAAGGAAAAAACACAAGACTTTCACCCAGGAAACAGGTGTTCATGTCCTGAAGAAGTTGAGGAGAAAACACAAGACTTTCACCCAGGAAACAGGTGTTCATGTCCTGAAGAAGTTAAGCCACAAAACAGAAGACTTTCACCAGGAAACAGGTATTCATGTCCTGAATAAGTTAAGGAGAAAACAAGACTTTCACCCAGGAAACAGGTGTTCATATTCTGAAGAAGGAAAGGAGAAAACACAAGACGTTCACCCAGGAAACAGGTGTTCATGTCCTGATGAAGTTTAGGAGAAAACACAAGACTTTCACCCAGGAAACAGGTGTTCATGTCCTGAAGAAGTTAAGCCACAAAACAGAAGACTTTCACCAGGAAACAGGTATTCATGTCCTGAAGAAGTTAAGGAGAAAACAAGACTTTCACCCAGGAAACAGGTGTTCATATTCTGAAGAAGGAAAGGAGAAAACACAAGACGTTCACCCAGGAAACAGGTGTTCATGTCCTGATGAAGTTTAGGAGAAAACACAAGACTTTCACCCAGGAAACAGGTGTTCATGTCTGGAAGAAGTTAAGGAGAAAACACAAGACTTTCACCCAGGAAACAGGTGTTCATGTCCTGAAGAAGTTGAGGAGAAAACACAAGACTTTCACCCAGAAAACAGGTGTTCATGTCCTGAAGAAATTAAGGACAAAACAGAAGACTTTCACCCAGGAAACAGGTGTTCATGTCCTGAAGATGTTAAGGAGAAAACACAAGACTTTCACCCAGGAAACAGGTGTTCATGTCCTGAAGAAGTTAAGGAAAAAACACAAGACTTTCACCCAGGAAACAGGTGTTCATGTCTGGAAGACGTTAAGAAGAAAACACAAGACTTTCACCCAGGAAACAGGTGTTCATGTCCTGAAGAAGTTGAGGAGAAAACACAAGACTTTCACCCAGGAAACAGGTGTTCATGTCCTGAAGAAGTTAAGGACAAAACACAAGACTTTCACCCAGGAAACAGGTGTTCATGTCCTGAAGAAGGAAAGGAGAAAACACAAGACTTTCATCCAGGAAACAGGTGTTCATGTCTGGAAGAAGGTAAGGTGAAAACACAAGACTTTCACCCAGGAAAATGGAGTTCATGTCCTGGAAGAAGTTAAGGAGAAAACACAAGACTTTCACCCAGGAAACAGGTGTTCATGTCCTGAAGAAGTTAAAGAGAAAACACAAGACTTTCACCCAGGAAACAGGAGTTCATGTCTGGAAGAAGTTAAGGAGAAAACACAAGACTTTCACCCAGGAAACAGGTGTTCATGTCCTGATGAAGTTTAGGAGAAAACACAAGACTTTCACCCAGGAAACAGGTGTTCATGTCTGGAAGAAGTTAAGGAGAAAACACAAGACTTTCACCCAGGAAACAGGTGTTCATGTCCTGAAGAAGTTAAGGAAAAAACAAAAGACTTTCACCCAGGAAACATGTGTTCATGTCCTGAAGACGTTGAGGAGAAAACACAAGACTTTCACCCAGGAAACAGGTGTTCATGTCCTGAAGAAGTTAAGCCACAAAACAGAAGACTTTCACCCAGGAAACAGGTATTCATATCCTGAAGAAGTTAAGGAGAAAACAAGACTTTCACCCAGGAAACAGGTGTTCATGTCCTTGAAGAAATTAAAGAGAAAACACAAGACTTTCACCCAGGAAACAGGAGTTCATGTCCTGGAAGAAGTTAAGGAGAAAACACAAGACTTTCACCCAGGAAACAGGTGTTCATGTCCTGAAGAAGTTAAGGAAAAAACACAAGACTTTCACCCAGGAAACAGGTGGTCATGTCCTGAAGAAGTTGAGGAGAAAACACAAGACTTTCACCCAGGAAACAGGTGTTCATGTCCTGAAGAAGTTAAGCCACAAAACAAAAGACTTTCACCCAGGAAACAGGTATTCATGTCCTGAAGAAGTTAAGGAGAAAACAAGACTTTCACCCAGGAAACAGGTGTTCATGTTCTGAAGAAGGAAAGGAGAAAACACAAGACTTTCACCCAGGAAACAGGTGTTCATGTCCTTGAAGAAGTTAAGGAGAAAACACAAGACTTTCTCCCAGGAAACAGGTGTTCATGTCCTGAAGAAGTTAAAGAGAAAACACAAGACTTTCACCCAGGAAACAGGAGTTCATGTCCTGGAAGAAGTTAAGGAGAAAACACAAGACTTTCACCCAGGAAACAGGTGTTCATGTCCTGAAGAAGTTAAAGAGAAAACACAAGACTTTCACCAAGGAAACAGGAGTTCATGTCTGGAAGAAGTTAAGGAGAAAACACAAGACTTTCACCCAGGAAACAGGTGTTCATGTCCTGATGAAGTTTAGGAGAACACACAAGACTTTCACCCAGGAAACAGGTGTTCATGTCCTGAAGAAGTTAAGCCACAAAACAGAAGACTTTCACCCAGGAAACAGGTATTCATGTCCTGAAGAAGTTAAGGAGAAAACAAGACTTTCACCCAGGAAACAGGTGTTCATGTCCTTTAAGAAGTTAAAGAGAAAACACAAGACTTTCACCCAGGAAACAGGAGTTCATGTCCTGGAAGAAGTTAAGGAGAAAACACAAGACTTTCACCCAGGAAACAGGTGTTCATGTCCTGAAGAAGTTAAGGAAAAAACACAAGACTTTCACCCAGGAAACAGGTGGTCATGTCCTGAAGAAGTTGAGGAGAAAACACAAGACTTTCACCCAGGAAACAGGTGTTCATGTCTGGAAGAAGGAAAGGAGAAAACACAAGACTTTCACCCAGGAAACAGGTGTTCATGTCCTTGAAGAAGTTAAGGAGAAAACACAAGACTTTCACCCAGGAAACAGGTGTTCGTGTCCTGAAGAAGTTAAAGAGAAAACACAAGACTTTCACCCAGGAAACAGGAGTTCATGTCCTGGAAGAAGTTAAGGAGAAAACACAAGACTTTCACCCAGGAAACAGGTGTTCATGTCCTGAAGAAGTTAAAGAGAAAACACAAGACTTTCACCCAAGAAACAGGAGTTCATGTCTGGAAGAAGTTAAGGAGAAAACACAAGACTTTCACCCAGGAAACAGGTGTTCATGTCCTGATGAAGTTTAGGAGAAAACACAACACTTTCACCCAGGAAACAGGTGTTCATGTCTGGAAGAAGTTAAGGAGACAACACAAGACTTTCACCCAGCAAACAGGTGTTCATGTCTGGAAGATGTTAAGAAGAAAACACAAGACTTTCACCCAGGAAACAGGAGTTCATGGCTGGAAGAAGTTAAGCCACAAAACAGAAGACTTTCACCCAGGAAACAGCTGTTCATGTCCTTGAAGAAGTTGAAGAGAAAACACAAGACTTTCATCCAGGCAACAGGAGTTCATGTCCTGGAAGAAGTTAAGGAGAAAACACAAGACTTTCACCCAGGAAACAGGTGTTCATGTCCTGAAGACGTTAAAGAGAAAACACAAGACTTTCACCAGGAAACAGGTGTTCATGTCCTGAAGAAGTTAAGGACAAAACAGAAGACTTTCACCCAGGAAACAGGTGTTCATGTCCTGAAGAAGTTAAGCCACAAAACAGAAGACTTTCACCCAGGAAACAGGTATTCATGTCCTGAAGAAGTTAAGGAGAAAACAAGACTTTCACCCAGGAAACAGGTGTTCATGTCCTGATGAAGTTTAGGAGAAAACACAAGACTTTCACCCAGGAAACAGGTGTTCATGTCTGGAAGAAGTTAAGGAGAAAACACAAGACTTTCACCCAGGAAACAGGTATTCATGTCTGGAAGACGTTAAGAAGAAAACACAAGACTTTCATCCAGGAAACAGGTGTTCATGTCCTGAAGAAGTTGAGGAGAAAACACGAGACTTTCA
This sequence comes from Gymnocephalus cernua, assembly GCA_023631565.1. Classification (NCBI taxonomy): domain Eukaryota; kingdom Metazoa; phylum Chordata; class Actinopteri; order Perciformes; family Percidae; genus Gymnocephalus; species Gymnocephalus cernua. The sequence goes on from CM042429.1 coordinate 2,052,053, forward strand.
CCCAGGAAACAGGTGTTCATATCCTGAAGAAGTTAAGGACAAAACACAAGACTTTCACCCAGGAAACAGGTGTTCATGTCCTGGAAGAAGTTAAGGAGAAAACACAAGACTTTCACCAGGAAACAGGTGTTCATGTCCTGAAGAACTTAAGGACAAAACAGAAGACTTTCACCCAGGAAACAGGTATTCATGTCCTGAAGAAGTTAAGGAGAAAACAAGACTTTCAACCAGGAAACAGGTGTTCATGTCCTGATGAAGTTTAGGAGAAAACACAAGACTTTCACCCAGGAAACAGGTGTTCATGTCTGGAAGAAGTTAAGGAGAAAACACAAGACTTTCACCCAGGAAACAGGTGTTCATGTCTGGAAGACGTTAAGAAGAAAACACAAGACTTTTACCCAGGAAACAGGTGTTTATGTCCTGAAGAAGTTGAGGAGAAAACACGAGACTTTCACCCAGGAAACAGGTGTTCATGTCCTGAAGAAGTTAAGGACAAAACACAAGACTTTCACCCAGGAAACAGGTGTTCATGTCCTGAAGAAGGAAAGGAGAAAACACAAGACTTTCACCCAGGAAACAGGTGTTCATGTCTGGAAGAAGTTAAGGTGAAAACACAAGACTTTCACCCAGGAAACAGGTGTTCATGTCCTGAAGAAGGAAAGGAGAAAACACAAGACTTTCACCCAAGAAACAGGTGTTCATGTCCTGAAGAAGTTAAGGAAAAAACACAAGACTTTCACCCAAGAAACAGGAGTTCATGTCTGGAAGAAGTTAAGGAGAAAACACAAGACTTTCACCCAGGAAACAGGTGGTCATGTCCTGATGAAGTTTAGGAGAAAACACAACACTTTCACCCAGGAAACAGGTGTTCATGTCTGGAAGAAGGAAAGGAGAAAACACAAGACTTTCACCCAGGAAACAGGTGTTCATGTCCTTGAAGAAGTTAAGGAGAAAACACAAGACTTTCACCCAGGAAACAGGTGTTCGTGTCCTGAAGAAGTTAAAGAGAAAACACAAGACTTTCACCCAGGAACCAGGAGTTCATGTCCTGGAAGAAGTTAAGGAGAAAACACAAGACTTTCACCCAGGAAACAGGTGTTCATGACCTGAAGAAGTTAAAGAGAAAACACAAGACTTTCACCCAAGAAACAGGAGTTCATGTCTGGAAGAAGTTAAGGAGAAAACACAAGACTTTCACCCAGGAAACAGGTGTTCATGTCCTGATGAAGTTTAGGAGAAAACACAACACTTTCACCCAGGAAACAGGTGTTCATGTCTGGAAGAAGTTAAGGAGACAACACAAGACTTTCACCCAGGAAACAGGTGTTCATGTCTGGAAGATGTTAAGAAGAAAACACAAGACTTTCACCCAGGAAACAGGAGTTCATGGCTGGAAGAAGTTAAGCCACAAAACAGAAGACTTTCACCCAGGAAACAGCTGTTCATGTCCTTGAAGAAGTTGAAGAGAAAACACAAGACTTTCATCCAGGCAACAGGAGTTCATGTCCTGGAAGAAGTTAAGGAGAAAACACAAGACTTTCACCCAGGAAACAGGTGTTCATGTCCTGAAGACGTTAAAGAGAAAACACAAGACTTTCACCAGGAAACAGGTGTTCATGTCCTGAAGAAGTTAAGGACAAAACAGAAGACTTTCACCCAGGAAACAGGTGTTCATGTCCTGAAGAAGTTAAGCCACAAAACAGAAGACTTTCACCCAGGAAACAGGTATTCATGTCCTGAAGAAGTTAAGGAGAAAACAAGACTTTCACCCAGGAAACAGGTGTTCATGTCCTGATGAAGTTTAGGAGAAAACACAAGACTTTCACCCAGGAAACAGGTGTTCATGTCTGGAAGAAGTTAAGGAGAAAACACAAGACTTTCACCCAGGAAACAGGTGTTCATGTCTGGAAGACGTTAAGAAGAAAACACAAGACTTTCATCCAGGAAACAGGTGTTCATGTCCTGAAGAAGTTGAGGAGAAAACACAAGACTTTCACCCAGGAAACAGGTGTTCATATCCTGAAGAAGTTAAGGACAAAACACAAGACTTTCACCCAGGAAACAGGTGTTCATGTCCTGGAAGAAGTTAAGGAGAAAACACAAGACTTTCACCAGGAAACAGGTGTTCATGTCCTGAAGAAGTTAAGGACAAAACAGAAGACTTTCACCCAGGAAACAGGTATTCATGTCCTGAAGAAGTTAAGGAGAAAACAAGACTTTCAACCAGGAAACAGGTGTTCATGTCCTGATGAAGTTTAGGAGAAAACACAAGACTTTCACCCAGGAAACAGGTGTTCATGTCTGGAAGAAGTTAAGGAGAAAACACAAGACTTTCACCCAGGAAACAGGTGTTCATGTCTGGAAGACGTTAAGAAGAAAACACAAGACTTTCACCCAGGAAACAGGTGTTTATGTCCTGAAGAAGTTGAGGAGAAAACACGAGACTTTCACCCAGGAAACAGGTGTTCATGTCCTGAAGAAGTTAAGGACAAAACACAAGACTTTCACCCAGGAAACAGGTGTTCATGTCCTGAAGAAGGAAAGGAGAAAACACAAGACTTTCACCCAGGAAACAGGTGTTCATGTCTGGAAGAAGTTAAGGTGAAAACACAAGACTTTCACCCAGGAAACAGGTGTTCATGTCCTGAAGAAGGAAAGGAGAAAACACAAGACTTTCACCCAAGAAACAGGTGTTCATGTCCTGAAGAAGTTAAGGAAAAAACACAAGACTTTCACCCAGGAAACAGGTGTTCATGTCTGGAAGAAGTTAAGGCGAAAACACAAGACTTTCACCAGGAAACAGGTGTTCATGTCCTGAAGAAGTTAAGGACAAAACAGAAGACTTTCACCCAGGAAACAGGTGTTCATGTCCTGAAGAAGTTAAGCCACAAAACAGAAGACTTTCACCCAGGAAACAGGTATTCATGTCCTGAAGAAGTTGAGGAGAAAACACAAGACTTTCACCCAGGAAACAGGTGTTCATGTCCTGAAGAAGTTAAGCCACAAAACAGAAGACTTTCACCAGGAAACAGGTATTCATGTCCTGAATAAGTTAAGGAGAAAACAAGACTTTCACCCAGGAAACAGGTGTTCATATTCTGAAGAAGGAAAGGAGAAAACACAAGACGTTCACCCAGGAAACAGGTGTTCATGTCCTGATGAAGTTTAGGAGAAAACACAAGACTTTCACCCAGGAAACAGGTGTTCATGTCCTGAAGAAGTTAAGCCACAAAACAGAAGACTTTCACCAGGAAACAGGTATTCATGTCCTGAAGAAGTTAAGGAGAAAACAAGACTTTCACCCAGGAAACAGGTGTTCATATTCTGAAGAAGGAAAGGAGAAAACACAAGACGTTCACCCAGGAAACAGGTGTTCATGTCCTGATGAAGTTTAGGAGAAAACACAAGACTTTCACCCAGGAAACAGGTGTTCATGTCTGGAAGAAGTTAAGGAGAAAACACAAGACTTTCACCCAGGAAACAGGTGTTCATGTCCTGAAGAAGTTGAGGAGAAAACACAAGACTTTCACCCAGAAAACAGGTGTTCATGTCCTGAAGAAATTAAGGACAAAACAGAAGACTTTCACCCAGGAAACAGGTGTTCATGTCCTGAAGATGTTAAGGAGAAAACACAAGACTTTCACCCAGGAAACAGGTGTTCATGTCCTGAAGAAGTTAAGGAAAAAACACAAGACTTTCACCCAGGAAACAGGTGTTCATGTCTGGAAGACGTTAAGAAGAAAACACAAGACTTTCACCCAGGAAACAGGTGTTCATGTCCTGAAGAAGTTGAGGAGAAAACACAAGACTTTCACCCAGGAAACAGGTGTTCATGTCCTGAAGAAGTTAAGGACAAAACACAAGACTTTCACCCAGGAAACAGGTGTTCATGTCCTGAAGAAGGAAAGGAGAAAACACAAGACTTTCATCCAGGAAACAGGTGTTCATGTCTGGAAGAAGGTAAGGTGAAAACACAAGACTTTCACCCAGGAAAATGGAGTTCATGTCCTGGAAGAAGTTAAGGAGAAAACACAAGACTTTCACCCAGGAAACAGGTGTTCATGTCCTGAAGAAGTTAAAGAGAAAACACAAGACTTTCACCCAGGAAACAGGAGTTCATGTCTGAAAGAAGTTAAGGAGAAAACACAAGACTTTCACCCAGGAAACAGGTGTTCATGTCCTGAAGAAGTTAAGGAAAAAACAAAAGACTTTCACCCAGGAAACATGTGTTCATGTCCTGAAGATGTTGAGGAGAAAACACAAGACTTTCACCCAGGAAACAGGTGTTCATGTCCTGAAGAAGTTAAGCCACAAAACAGAAGACTTTCACCCAGGAAACAGGTATTCATATCCTGAAGAAGTTAAGGAGAAAACAAGACTTTCACCCAGGAAACAGGTGTTCATGTCCTTGAAGAAATTAAAGAGAAAACACAAGACTTTCACCCAGGAAACAGGAGTTCATGTCCTGGAAGAAGTTAAGGAGAAAACACAAGACTTTCACCCAGGAAACAGGTGTTCATGTCCTGAAGAAGTTAAGGAAAAAACACAAGACTTTCACCCAGGAAACAGGTGGTCATGTCCTGAAGAAGTTGAGGAGAAAACACAAGACTTTCACCCAGGAAACAGGTGTTCATGTCCTGAAGAAGTTAAGCCACAAAACAAAAGACTTTCACCCAGGAAACAGGTATTCATGTCCTGAAGAAGTTAAGGAGAAAACAAGACTTTCACCCAGGAAACAGGTGTTCATGTTCTGAAGAAGGAAAGGAGAAAACACAAGACTTTCACCCAGGAAACAGGTGTTCATGTCCTTGAAGAAGTTAAGGAGAAAACACAAGACTTTCTCCCAGGAAACAGGTGTTCATGTCCTGAAGAAGTTAAAGAGAAAACACAAGACTTTCACCCAGGAAACAGGTGTTCATGTCCTGAAGAAGTTAAAGAGAAAACACAAGACTTTCACCAAGGAAACAGGAGTTCATGTCTGGAAGAAGTTAAGGAGAAAACACAAGACTTTCACCCAGGAAACAGGTGTTCATGTCCTGATGAAGTTTAGGAGAACACACAAGACTTTCACCCAGGAAACAGGTGTTCATGTCCTGAAGAAGTTAAGCCACAAAACAGAAGACTTTCACCCAGGAAACAGGTATTCATGTCCTGAAGAAGTTAAGGAGAAAACAAGACTTTCCCCCAGGAAACAGGTGTTCATGTCCTTTAAGAAGTTAAAGAGAAAACACAAGACTTTCACCCAGGAAACAGGAGTTCATGTCCTGGAAGAAGTTAAGGAGAAAACACAAGACTTTCACCCAGGAAACAGGTGTTCATGTCCTGAAGAAGTTAAGGAAAAAACACAAGACTTTCACCCAGGAAACAGGTGGTCATGTCCTGAAGAAGTTGAGGAGAAAACACAAGACTTTCACCCAGGAAACAGGTGTTCATGTCTGGAAGAAGGAAAGGAGAAAACACAAGACTTTCACCCAGGAAACAGGTGTTCATGTCCTTGAAGAAGTTAAGGAGAAAACACAAGACTTTCACCCAGGAAACAGGTGTTCGTGTCCTGAAGAAGTTAAAGAGAAAACACAAGACTTTCACCCAGGAAACAGGAGTTCATGTCCTGGAAGAAGTTAAGGAGAAAACACAAGACTTTCACCCAGGAAACAGGTGTTCATGTCCTGAAGAAGTTAAAGAGAAAACACAAGACTTTCACCCTAGAAACAGGAGTTCATGTCTGGAAGAAGTTAAGGAGAAAACACAAGACTTTCACCCAGGAAACAGGTGTTCATGTCCTGATGAAGTTTAGGAGAAAACACAACACTTTCACCCAGGAAACAGGTGTTCATGTCTGGAAGAAGGAAAGGAGAAAACACAAGACTTTCACCCAGGAAACAGGTGTTCATGTCCTTGAAGAAGTTAAGGAGAAAACACAAGACTTTCACCCAGGAAACAGGTGTTCGTGTCCTGAAGAAGTTAAAGAGAAAACACAAGACTTTCACCCAGGAAACAGGAGTTCATGTCCTGGAAGAAGTTAAGGAGAAAACACAAGACTTTCACCCAGGAAACAGGTGTTCATGTCCTGAAGAAGTTAAAGAGAAAACACAAGACTTTCACCCAAGAAACAGGAGTTCATGTCTGGAAGAAGTTAAGGAGAAAACACAAGACTTTCACCCAGGAAACAGGTGTTCATGTCCTGATGAAGTTTAGGAGAAAACACAACACTTTCACCCAGGAAACAGGTGTTCATGTCTGGAAGAAGTTAAGGAGACAACACAAGACTTTCACCCAGGAAACAGGTGTTCATGTCTGGAAGATGTTAAGAAGAAAACACAAGACTTTCACCCAGGAAACAGGAGTTCATGGCTGGAAGAAGTTAAGCCACAAAACAGAAGACTTTCACCCAGGAAACAGCTGTTCATGTCCTTGAAGAAGTTAAAGAGAAAACACAAGACTTTCATCCAGGCAACAGGAGTTCATGTCCTGGAAGAAGTTAAGGAGAAAACACAAGACTTTCACCCAGGAAACAGGTGTTCATGTCCTGAAGACGTTAAAGAGAAAACACAAGACTTTCACCCAAGAAACAGGAGTTCATGTCTGGAAGAAGTTAAGGAGAAAACACAAGACTTTCACCCAGGAAACAGGTGGTCATGTCCTGATGAAGTTTAGGAGAAAACACAACACTTTCACCCAGGAAACAGGTGTTCATGTCTGGAAGAAGGAAAGGAGAAAACACAAGACTTTCACCCAGGAAACAGGTGTTCATGTCCTTGAAGAAGTTAAGGAGAAAACACAAGACTTTCACCCAGGAAACAGGTGTTCGTGTCCTGAAGAAGTTAAAGAGAAAACACAAGACTTTCACCCAGGAAACAGGAGTTCATGTCCTGGAAGAAGTTAAGGAGAAAACACAAGACTTTCACCCAGGAAACAGGTGTTCATGTCCTGAAGAAGTTAAAGAGAAAACACAAGACTTTCACCCAAGAAACAGGAGTTCATGTCTGGAAGAAGTTAAGGAGAAAACACAAGACTTTCACCCAGGAAACAGGTGTTCATGTCCTGATGAAGTTTAGGAGAAAACACAACACTTTCACCCAGGAAACAGGTGTTCATGTCTGGAAGAAGTTAAGGAGACAACACAAGACTTTCACCCAGGAAACAGGTGTTCATGTCTGGAAGATGTTAAGAAGAAAACACAAGACTTTCACCCAGGAAACAGGAGTTCATGGCTGGAAGAAGTTAAGCCACAAAACAGAAGACTTTCACCCAGGAAACAGCTGTTCATGTCCTTGAAGAAGTTGAAGAGAAAACACAAGACTTTCATCCAGGCAACAGGAGTTCATGTCCTGGAAGAAGTTAAGGAGAAAACACAAGACTTTCACCCAGGAAACAGGTGTTCATGTCCTGAAGACGTTAAAGAGAAAACACAAGACTTTCACCAGGAAACAGGTGTTCATGTCCTGAAGAAGTTAAGGACAAAACAGAAGACTTTCACCCAGGAAACAGGTGTTCATGTCCTGAAGAAGTTAAGCCACAAAACAGAAGACTTTCACCCAGGAAACAGGTATTCATGTCCTGAAGAAGTTAAGGAGAAAACAAGACTTTCACCCAGGAAACAGGTGTTCATGTCCTGATGAAGTTTAGGAGAAAACACAAGACTTTCACCCAGGAAACAGGTGTTCATGTCTGGAAGAAGTTAAGGAGAAAACACAAGACTTTCACCCAGGAAACAGGTGTTCATGTCTGGAAGACGTTAAGAAGAAAACACAAGACTTTCATCCAGGAAACAGGTGTTCATGTCCTGAAGAAGTTGAGGAGAAAACACAAGACTTTCACCCAGGAAACAGGTGTTCATATCCTGAAGAAGTTAAGGACAAAACACAAGACTTTCACCCAGGAAACAGGTGTTCATGTCCTGGAAGAAGTTAAGGAGAAAACACAAGACTTTCACCAGGAAACAGGTGTTCATGTCCTGAAGAAGTTAAGGACAAAACAGAAGACTTTCACCCAGGAAACAGGTATTCATGTCCTGAAGAAGTTAAGGAGAAAACAAGACTTTCAACCAGGAAACAGGTGTTCATGTCCTGATGAAGTTTAGGAGAAAACACAAGACTTTCACCCAGGAAACAGGTGTTCATGTCTGGAAGAAGTTAAGGAGAAAACACAAGACTTTCACCCAGGAAACAGGTGTTCATGTCTGGAAGACGTTAAGAAGAAAACACAAGACTTTCACCCAGGAAACAGGTGTTTATGTCCTGAAGAAGTTGAGGAGAAAACACGAGACTTTCACCCAGGAAACAGGTGTTCATGTCCTGAAGAAGTTAAGGACAAAACACAAGACTTTCACCCAGGAAACAGGTGTTCATGTCCTGAAGAAGGAAAGGAGAAAACACAAGACTTTCACCCAGGAAACAGGTGTTCATGTCTGGAAGAAGTTAAGGTGAAAACACAAGACTTTCACCCAGGAAACAGGTGTTCATGTCCTGAAGAAGGAAAGGAGAAAACACAAGACTTTCACCCAAGAAACAGGTGTTCATGTCCTGAAGAAGTTAAGGAAAAAACACAAGACTTTCACCCAGGAAACAGGTGTTCATGTCTGGAAGAAGTTAAGGCGAAAACACAAGACTTTCACCAGGAAACAGGTGTTCATGTCCTGAAGAAGTTAAGGACAAAACAGAAGACTTTCACCCAGGAAACAGGTGTTCATGTCCTGAAGAAGTTAAGCCACAAAACAGAAGACTTTCACCCAGGAAACAGGTATTCATGTCCTGAAGAAGTTGAGGAGAAAACACAAGACTTTCACCCAGGAAACAGGTGTTCATGTCCTGAAGAAGTTAAGCCACAAAACAGAAGACTTTCACCAGGAAACAGGTATTCATGTCCTGAATAAGTTAAGGAGAAAACAAGACTTTCACCCAGGAAACAGGTGTTCATATTCTGAAGAAGGAAAGGAGAAAACACAAGACGTTCACCCAGGAAACAGGTGTTCATGTCCTGATGAAGTTTAGGAGAAAACACAAGACTTTCACCCAGGAAACAGGTGTTCATGTCCTGAAGAAGTTAAGCCACAAAACAGAAGACTTTCACCAGGAAACAGGTATTCATGTCCTGAAGAAGTTAAGGAGAAAACAAGACTTTCACCCAGGAAACAGGTGTTCATATTCTGAAGAAGGAAAGGAGAAAACACAAGACGTTCACCCAGGAAACAGGTGTTCATGTCCTGATGAAGTTTAGGAGAAAACACAAGACTTTCACCCAGGAAACAGGTGTTCATGTCTGGAAGAAGTTAAGGAGAAAACACAAGACTTTCACCCAGGAAACAGGTGTTCATGTCCTGAAGAAGTTGAGGAGAAAACACAAGACTTTCACCCAGAAAACAGGTGTTCATGTCCTGAAGAAATTAAGGACAAAACAGAAGACTTTCACCCAGGAAACAGGTGTTCATGTCCTGAAGATGTTAAGGAGAAAACACAAGACTTTCACCCAGGAAACAGGTGTTCATGTCCTGAAGAAGTTAAGGAAAAAACACAAGACTTTCACCCAGGAAACAGGTGTTCATGTCTGGAAGACGTTAAGAAGAAAACACAAGACTTTCACCCAGGAAACAGGTGTTCATGTCCTGAAGAAGTTGAGGAGAAAACACAAGACTTTCACCCAGGAAACAGGTGTTCATGTCCTGAAGAAGTTAAGGACAAAACACAAGACTTTCACCCAGGAAACAGGTGTTCATGTCCTGAAGAAGGAAAGGAGAAAACACAAGACTTTCATCCAGGAAACAGGTGTTCATGTCTGGAAGAAGGTAAGGTGAAAACACAAGACTTTCACCCAGGAAAATGGAGTTCATGTCCTGGAAGAAGTTAAGGAGAAAACACAAGACTTTCACCCAGGAAACAGGTGTTCATGTCCTGAAGAAGTTAAAGAGAAAACACAAGACTTTCACCCAGGAAACAGGAGTTCATGTCTGAAAGAAGTTAAGGAGAAAACACAAGACTTTCACCCAGGAAACAGGTGTTCATGTCCTGAAGAAGTTAAGGAAAAAACAAAAGACTTTCACCCAGGAAACATGTGTTCATGTCCTGAAGACGTTGAGGAGAAAACACAAGACTTTCACCCAGGAAACAGGTGTTCATGTCCTGAAGAAGTTAAGCCACAAAACAGAAGACTTTCACCCAGGAAACAGGTATTCATATCCTGAAGAAGTTAAGGAGAAAACAAGACTTTCACCCAGGAAACAGGTGTTCATGTCCTTGAAGAAATTAAAGAGAAAACACAAGACTTTCACCCAGGAAACAGGAGTTCATGTCCTGGAAGAAGTTAAGGAGAAAACACAAGACTTTCACCCAGGAAACAGGTGTTCATGTCCTGAAGAAGTTAAGGAAAAAACACAAGACTTTCACAGAGGAAACAGGTGGTCATGTCCTGAAGAAGTTGAGGAGAAAACACAAGACTTTCACCCAGGAAACAGGTGTTCATGTCCTGAAGAAGTTAAGCCACAAAACAAAAGACTTTCACCCAGGAAACAGGTATTCATGTCCTGAAGAAGTTAAGGAGAAAACAAGACTTTCACCCAGGAAACGGGTGTTCATGTTCTGAAGAAGGAAAGGAGAAAACACAAGACTTTCACCCAGGAAACAGGTGTTCATGTCCTTGAAGAAGTTAAGGAGAAAACACAAGACTTTCTCCCAGGAAACAGGTGTTCATGTCCTGAAGAAGTTAAAGAGAAAACACAAGACTTTCACCCAGGAAACAGGAGTTCATGTCCTGGAAGAAGTTAAGGAGAAAACACAAGACTTTCACCCAGGAAACAGGTGTTCATGTCCTGAAGAAGTTAAAGAGAAAACACAAGACTTTCACCAAGGAAACAGGAGTTCATGTCTGGAAGAAGTTAAGGAGAAAACACAAGACTTTCACCCAGGAAACAGGTGTTCATGTCCTGATGAAGTTTAGGAGAACACACAAGACTTTCACCCAGGAAACAGGTGTTCATGTCCTGAAGAAGTTAAGCCACAAAACAGAAGACTTTCACCCAGGAAACAGGTATTCATGTCCTGAAGAAGTTAAGGAGAAAACAAGACTTTCACCCAGGAAACAGGTGTTCATGTCCTTTAAGAAGTTAAAGAGAAAACACAAGACTTTCACCCAGGAAACAGGAGTTCATGTCCTGGAAGAAGTTAAGGAGAAAACACAAGACTTTCACCCAGGAAACAGGTGTTCATGTCCTGAAGAAGTTAAGGAAAAAACACAAGACTTTCACCCAGGAAACAGGTGGTCATGTCCTGAAGAAGTTGAGGAGAAAACACAAGACTTTCACCCAGGAAACAGGTGTTCATGTCTGGAAGAAGGAAAGGAGAAAACACAAGACTTTCACCCAGGAAACAGGTGTTCATGTCCTTGAAGAAGTTAAGGAGAAAACACAAGACTTTCACCCAGGAAACAGGTGTTCGTGTCCTGAAGAAGTTAAAGAGAAAACACAAGACTTTCACCCAGGAAACAGGAGTTCATGTCCTGGAAGAAGTTAAGGAGAAAACACAAGACTTTCACCCAGGAAACAGGTGTTCATGTCCTGAAGAAATTAAAGAGAAAACACAAGACTTTCACCCTAGAAACAGGAGTTCATGTCTGGAAGAAGTTAAGGAGAAAACACAAGACTTTCACCCAGGAAACAGGTGTTCATGTCCTGATGAAGTTTAGGAGAAAACACAACACTTTCACCCAGGAAACAGGTGTTCATGTCTGGAAGAAGGAAAGGAGAAAACACAAGACTTTCACCCAGGAAACAGGTGTTCATGTCCTTGAAGAAGTTAAGGAGAAAACACAAGACTTTCACCCAGGAAACAGGTGTTCGTGTCCTGAAGAAGTTAAAGAGAAAACACAAGACTTTCACCCAGGAAACAGGAGTTCATGTCCTGGAAGAAGTTAAGGAGAAAACACAAGACTTTCACCCAGGAAACAGGTGTTCATGTCCTGAAGAAGTTAAAGAGAAAACACAAGACTTTCACCCAAGAAACAGGAGTTCATGTCTGGAAGAAGTTAAGGAGAAAACACAAGACTTTCACCCAGGAAACAGGTGTTCATGTCCTGATGAAGTTTAGGAGAAAACACAACACTTTCACCCAGGAAACAGGTGTTCATGTCTGGAAGAAGTTAAGGAGACAACACAAGACTTTCACCCAGGAAACAGGTGTTCATGTCTGGAAGATGTTAAGAAGAAAACACAAGACTTTCACCCAGGAAACAGGAGTTCATGGCTGGAAGAAGTTAAGCCACAAAACAGAAGACTTTCACCCAGGAAACAGCTGTTCATGTCCTTGAAGAAGTTAAAGAGAAAACACAAGACTTTCATCCAGGCAACAGGAGTTCATGTCCTGGAAGAAGTTAAGGAGAAAACACAAGACTTTCAACCAGGAAACAGGTGTTCATGTCCTGAAGACGTTAAAGAGAAAACACAAGACTTTCACCCAAGAAACAGGAGTTCATGTCTGGAAGAAGTTAAGGAGAAAACACAAGACTTTCACCCAGGAAACAGGTGGTCATGTCCTGATGAAGTTTAGGAGAAAACACAACACTTTCACCCAGGAAACAGGTGTTCATGTCTGGAAGAAGGAAAGGAGAAAACACAAGACTTTCACCCAGGAAACAGGTGTTCATGTCCTTGAAGAAGTTAAGGAGAAAACACAAGACTTTCACCCAGGAAACAGGTGTTCGTGTCCTGAAGAAGTTAAAGAGAAAACACAAGACTTTCACCCAGGAAACAGGAGTTCATGTCCTGGAAGAAGTTAAGGAGAAAACACAAGACTTTCACCCAGGAAACAGGTGTTCATGTCCTGAAGAAGTTAAAGAGAAAACACAAGACTTTCACCCAAGAAACAGGAGTTCATGTCTGGAAGAAGTTAAGGAGAAAACACAAGACTTTCACCCAGGAAACAGGTGTTCATGTCCTGATGAAGTTTAGGAGAAAACACAACACTTTCACCCAGGAAACAGGTGTTCATGTCTGGAAGAAGTTAAGGAGACAACACAAGACTTTCACCCAGGAAACAGGTGTTCATGTCTGGAAGATGTTAAGAAGAAAACACAAGACTTTCACCCAGGAAACAGGAGTTCATGGCTGGAAGAAGTTAAGCCACAAAACAGAAGACTTTCACCCAGGAAACAGCTGTTCATGTCCTTGAAGAAGTTGAAGAGAAAACACAAGACTTTCATCCAGGCAACAGGAGTTCATGTCCTGGAAGAAGTTAAGGAGAAAACACAAGACTTTCACCCAGGAAACAGGTGTTCATGTCCTGAAGACGTTAAAGAGAAAACACAAGACTTTCACCAGGAAACAGGTGTTCATGTCCTGAAGAAGTTAAGGACAAAACAGAAGACTTTCACCCAGGAAACAGGTGTTCATGTCCTGAAGAAGTTAAGCCACAAAACAGAAGACTTTCACCCAGGAAACAGGTATTCATGTCCTGAAGAAGTTAAGGAGAAAACAAGACTTTCACCCAGGAAACAGGTGTTCATGTCCTGATGAAGTTTAGGAGAAAACACAAGACTTTCACCCAGGAAACAGGTGTTCATGTCTGGAAGAAGTTAAGGAGAAAACACAAGACTTTCACCCAGGAAACAGGTGTTCATGTCTGGAAGACGTTAAGAAGAAAACACAAGACTTTCATCCAGGAAACAGGTGTTCATGTCCTGAAGAAGTTGAGGAGAAAACACGAGACTTTCACCCAGGAAACAGGTGTTCATATCCTGAAGAAGTTAAGGACAAAACACAAGACTTTCACCCAGGAAACAGGTGTTCATGTCCTGGAAGAAGTTAAGGAGAAAACACAAGACTTTCACCAGGAAACAGGTGTTCATGTCCTGAAGAACTTAAGGACAAAACAGAAGACTTTCACCCAGGAAACAGGTATTCATGTCCTGAAGAAGTTAAGGAGAAAACAAGACTTTCAACCAGGAAACAGGTGTTCATGTCCTGATGAAGTTTAGGAGAAAACACAAGACTTTCACCCAGGAAACAGGTGTTCATGTCTGGAAGAAGTTAAGGAGAAAACACAAGACTTTCACCCAGGAAACAGGTGTTCATGTCTGGAAGACGTTAAGAAGAAAACACAAGACTTTCACCCAGGAAACAGGTGTTTATGTCCTGAAGAAGTTGAGGAGAAAACACGAGACTTTCACCCAGGAAACAGGTGTTCATGTCCTGAAGAAGTTAAGGACAAAACACAAGACTTTCACCCAGGAAACAGGTGTTCATGTCCTGAAGAAGGAAAGGAGAAAACACAAGACTTTCACCCAGGAAACAGGTGTTCATGTCTGGAAGAAGTTAAGGTGAAAACACAAGACTTTCACCCAGGAAACAGGTGTTCATGTCCTGAAGAAGGAAAGGAGAAAACACAAGACTTTCACCCAAGAAACAGGTGTTCATGTCCTGAAGAAGTTAAGGAAAAAACACAAGACTTTCACCCAAGAAACAGGAGTTCATGTCTGGAAGAAGTTAAGGAGAAAACACAAGACTTTCACCCAGGAAACAGGTGGTCATGTCCTGATGAAGTTTAGGAGAAAACACAACACTTTCACCCAGGAAACAGGTGTTCATGTCTGGAAGAAGGAAAGGAGAAAACACAAGACTTTCACACAGGAAACAGGTGTTCATGTCCTTGAAGAAGTTAAGGAGAAAACACAAGACTTTCACCCAGGAAACAGGTGGTCATGTCCTGATGAAGTTTAGGAGAAAACACAACACTTTCACCCAGGAAACAGGTGTTCATGTCTGGAAGAAGGAAAGGAGAAAACACAAGACTTTCACCCAGGAAACAGGTGTTCATGTCCTTGAAGAAGTTAAGGAGAAAACACAAGACTTTCACCCAGGAAACAGGTGTTCATGTCTGGAAGAAGGAAAGGAGAAAACACAAGACTTTCACCCAGGAAACAGGAGTTCATGTCCTGGAAGAAGTTAAGGAGAAAACACAAGACTTTCACCCAGGAAACAGGTGTTCATGTCCTGAAGAAGTTAAAGAGAAAACACAAGACTTTCACCCAAGAAACAGGAGTTCATGTCTGGAAGAAGTTAAGGAGAAAACACAAGACTTTCACCCAGGAAACAGGTGTTCATGTCCTGATGAAGTTTAGGAGAAAACACAACACTTTCACCCAGGAAACAGGTGTTCATGTCTGGAAGAAGTTAAGGAGACAACACAAGACTTTCACCCAGGAAACAGGTGTTCATGTCTGGAAGATGTTAAGAAGAAAACACAAGACTTTCACCCAGGAAACAGGAGTTCATGGCTGGAAGAAGTTAAGCCACAAAACAGAAGACTTTCACCCAGGAAACAGCTGTTCATGTCCTTGAAGAAGTTGAAGAGAAAACACAAGACTTTCATCCAGGCAACAGGAGTTCATGTCCTGGAAGAAGTTAAGGAGAAAACACAAGACTTTCACCCAGGAAACAGGTGTTCATGTCCTGAAGACGTTAAAGAGAAAACACAAGACTTTCACCAGGAAACAGGTGTTCATGTCCTGAAGAAGTTAAGGACAAAACAGAAGACTTTCACCCAGGAAACAGGTGTTCATGTCCTGAAGAAGTTAAGCCACAAAACAGAAGACTTTCACCCAGGAAACAGGTATTCATGTCCTGAAGAAGTTAAGGAGAAAACAAGACTTTCACCCAGGAAACAGGTGTTCATGTCCTGATGAAGTTTAGGAGAAAACACAAGACTTTCACCCAGGAAACAGGTGTTCATGTCTGGAAGAAGTTAAGGAGAAAACACAAGACTTTCACCCAGGAAACAGGTGTTCATGTCTGGAAGACGTTAAGAAGAAAACACAAGACTTTCATCCAGGAAACAGGTGTTCATGTCCTGAAGAAGTTGAGGAGAAAACACGAGACTTTCACCCAGGAAACAGGTGTTCATATCCTGAAGAAGTTAAGGACAAAACACAAGACTTTCACCCAGGAAACAGGTGTTCATGTCCTGGAAGAAGTTAAGGAGAAAACACAAGACTTTCACCAGGAAACAGGTGTTCATGTCCTGAAGAAGTTAAGGACAAAACAGAAGACTTTCACCCAGGAAACAGGTATTCATGTCCTGAAGAAGTTAAGGAGAAAACAAGACTTTCAACCAGGAAACAGGTGTTCATGTCCTGATGAAGTTTAGGAGAAAACACAAGACTTTCACCCAGGAAACAGGTGTTCATGTCTGGAAGAAGTTAAGGAGAAAACACAAGACATTCACCCAGGAAACAGGTGTTCATGTCTGGAAGACGTTAAGAAGAAAACACAAGACTTTCACCCAGGAAACAGGTGTTTATGTCCTGAAGAAGTTGAGGAGAAAACACGAGACTTTCACCCAGGAAACAGGTGTTCATGTCCTGAAGAAGTTAAGGACAAAACACAAGACTTTCACCCAGGAAACAGGTGTTCATGTCCTGAAGAAGGAAAGGAGAAAACACAAGACTTTCACCCAGGAAACAGGTGTTCATGTCTGGAAGAAGTTAAGGTGAAAACACAAGACTTTCACCCAGGAAACAGGTGTTCATGTCCTGAAGAAGGAAAGGAGAAAACACAAGACTTTCACCCAAGAAACAGGTGTTCATGTCCTGAAGAAGTTAAGGAAAAAACACAAGACTTTCACCCAGGAAACAGGTGTTCATGTCTGGAAGAAGTTAAGGCGAAAACACAAGACTTTCACCAGGAAACAGGTGTTCATGTCCTGAAGAAGTTAAGGACAAAACAGAAGACTTTCACCCAGGAAACAGGTGTTCATGTCCTGAAGAAGTTAAGCCACAAAACAGAAGACTTTCACCCAGGAAACAGGTATTCATGTCCTGAAGAAGTTAAGGACAAAAACAGAAGACTTTCACCCAGGAAACAGGTGTTCATGTCCTGAAGAAGTTAAGCCACAAAACAGAAGACTTTCACCCAGGAAACAGGTATTCATATCCTGAAGAAGTTAAGGAGAAAACAAGACTTTCACCCAGGAAACAGGTGTTCATGTCCTGATGAAGTTTAGGAGAAAACACAAGACTTTCACCCAGGAAACAGGTGTTCATGTCTGGAAGAAGTTAAGGAGAAAACACAAGACTTTCACCCAGGAAACAGGTGTTCATGTCTGGAAGACGTTAAGAAGAAAACACAAGACTTTCACCCAGGAAACAGGTGTTCATGTCCTGAAGAAGTTGAGGAGAAAACACGAGACTTTCACCCAGGAAACAGGTGTTCATGTCCTGAAGAAGTTAAGGACAAAACACAAGACTTTCACCCAGGAAACAGGTGTTCATGTCCTGAAGAAGTTAAGGAGAAAACAGAAGACCTTCACCCAAGAAACAGGTGTTCATGTCCTGAAGAAGTTAAGCCACAAAACAGAAGACTTTCACCCAGGAAACAGGTATTCATGTCCTGAAGAAGTTAAGGAGAAAACAAGACTTTCACCCAGGAAACAGGTGTTCATGTCCTGATGAAGTTTAGGAGAAAACACAAGACTTTCACCCAGGAAACAGGTGTTCATGTCTGGAAGAAGTTAAGGAGACAACACAAGACTTTCACCCAGGAAACAGGTGTTCATGTCTGGAAGATGTTAAGAAGAAAACACAAGACTTTCACCCAGGAAACAGGAGTTCATGGCTGGAAGAAGTTAAGCCACAAAACAGAAGACTTTCACCCAGGAAACAGGTGTTCATGTCCTTGAAGAAGTTAAAGAGAAAACACAAGACTTTCATTCAGGCAACAGGAGTTCATGTCCTGGAAGAAGTTAAGGAGAAAACACAAGACTTTCACCCAGGAAACAGGTGTTCATGTCCTGAAGACGTTAAAGAGAAAACACAAGACTTTCACCTAGGAAACAGGTGTTCATGTCCTGAAGAAGTTAAGGAGAAAACAGAAGACCTTCACCCAGGAAACAGGTGTTCATGTCCTGAAGAAGTTAAGCCACAAAACAGAAGACTTTCACCCAGGAAACAGGTATTCATGTCCTGAAGAAGTTAAGGAGAAAACAAGACTTTCACCCAGGAAACAGGTGTTCATGTCCTGATGAAGTTTAGGAGAAAACACAAGACTTTCACCCAGGAAACAGGTGTTCATGTCTGGAAGAAGTTAAGGAGAAAACACAAGACTTTCACCCAGGAAACAGGTGTTCATGTCTGGAAGACGTTAAGAAGAAAACACAAGACTTTCACCCAGGAAACAGGTGTTCATGTCCTGAAGAAGTTGAGGAGAAAACACGAGACTTTCACCCAGGAAACAGGTGTTCATGTCCTGAAGAAGTTAAGGACAAAACACAAGACTTTCACCCAGGAAACAGGTGTTCATGTCCTGAAGAAGTTAAGGAGAAAACAGAAGACCTTCACCCAAGAAACAGGTGTTCATGTCCTGAAGAAGTTAAGCCACAAAACAGAAGACTTTCACCCAGGAAACAGGTATTCATGTCCTGAAGAAGTTAAGGAGAAAACAAGACTTTCACCCAGGAAACAGGTGTTCATGTCCTGATGAAGTTTAGGAGAAAACACAATACTTTCACCCAGGAAACAGGTGTTCATGTCTGGAAGAAGTTAAGGAGAAAACACAAGACTTTCACCCAGGAAACAGGTGTTCATGTCTGGAAGACGTTAAGAAGAAAACACAAGACTTTCACCCAGGAAACAGGTGTTCATGTCCTGAAGAAGTTGAGGAGTAAACACGAGACTTTCACCCAGGAAACAGGTGTTCATGTCCTGAAGAAGTTAAGGACAAAACACAAGACTTTCACCCAGGAAACAGGTGTTCATGTCCTGAAGAAGGAAAGGAGAAAACACAAGACTTTCACCCAGGAAACAGGTGTTCATGTCTGGAAGAAGTTAAGGTGAAAACACAAGACTTTCACCCAGGAAACAGGTGTTCATGTCCTGAAGAAGGAAAGGAGAAAACACAAGACTTTCACCCAGGAAACAGGTGTTCATGTCCTGAAGAAGGAAAGGAGAAAACACAAGACTTTCACCCAGGAAACAGGTGTTCATGTCTGGAAGAAGTTAAAGTGAAAACACAAGACTTTCACCCAGGAAACAAGTGTTCATGTCCTGAAGAAGGAAAGGAGAAAACACAAGACTTTCACCAGGAAACAGGTGTTCATGTCCTGAAGAAGTTAAGGACAAAACAGAAGACTTTCACCCAGGAAACAGGTGTTCATGTCCTGAAGAAGTTAAGCCACAAAACAGAAGACTTTCACCCAGGAAACAGGTATTCATGTCCTGAAGAAGTTAAGGACAGAACAGAAGACTTTCACCCAGGAAACAGGTGTTCATGTCCTGAAGAAGTTAAGCCACAAAACAGAAGACTTTCACCCAGGAAACAGGTATTCATGTCCTGAAGAAGTTAAGGAGAAAACAAGACTTTCACCCAGGAAACAGGTGTTCATGTCCTGATGAAGTTTAGGAGAAAACACAAGACTTTCACCCAGGAAACAGGTGTTCATGTCCTGAAGAAGTTAAGGAGAAAACACAAGACTTTCACCCAGGAAACAGGTGTTCATGTCTGGAAGACGTTAAGAAGAAAACACAAGACTTTCACCCAGGAAACAGGTGTTCATGTCCTGAAGAAGTTGAGGAGAAAACACGAGACTTTCACCCAGGAAACAGGTGTTCATGTCCTGAAGAAGTTAAGGACAAAACACAAGACTTTCACCCAGGAAACAGGTGTTCATGTCCTGAAGAAGTTAAGGAGAAAACAGAAGACCTTCACCCAAGAAACAGGTGTTCATGTCCTGAAGAAGTTAAGCCACAAAACAGAAGACTTTCACCCAGGAAACAGGTATTCATGTCCTGAAGAAGTTAAGGAGAAAACAAGACTTTCACCCAGGAAACAGGTGTTCATGTCCTGATGAAGTTTAGGAGAAAACACAAGACTTTCACCCAGGAAACAGGTGTTCATGTCTGGAAGAAGTTAAGGAGAAAACACAAGACTTTCACCCAGGAAACAGGTGTTCATGTCTGGAAGACGTTAAGAAGAAAACACAAGACTTTCACCCAGGAAACAGGTGTTCATGTCCTGAAGAAGTTGAGGAGAAAACACGAGACTTTCACCCAGGAAACAGGTGTTCATGTCCTGAAGAAGTTAAGGACAAAACACAAGACTTTCACCCAGGAAACAGGTGTTCATGTCCTGAAGAAGTTAAGGAGAAAACAGAAGACCTTCACCCAAGAAACAGGTGTTCATGTCCTGAAGAAGTTAAGCCACAAAACAGAAGACTTTCACCCAGGAAACAGGTATTCATGTCCTGAAGAAGTTAAGGAGAAAACAAGACTTTCACCCAGGAAACAGGTGTTCATGTCCTGATGAAGTTTAGGAGAAAACACAAGACTTTCACCCAGGAAACAGGTGTTCATGTCTGGAAGAAGTTAAGGAGAAAACACAAGACTTTCACCCAGGAAACAGGTGTTCATGTCTGGAAGACGTTAAGAAGAAAACACAAGACTTTCACCCAGGAAACAGGTGTTCATGTCCTGAAGAAGTTGAGGAGAAAACACGAGACTTTCACCCAGGAAACAGGTGTTCATGTCCTGAAGAAGTTAAGGACAAAACACAAGACTTTCACCCAGGAAACAGGTGTTCATGTCCTGAAGAAGTTAAGGAGAAAACAGAAGACCTTCACCCAAGAAACAGGTGTTCATGTCCTGAAGAAGTTAAGCCACAAAACAGAAGACTTTCACTCAGGAAACAGGTATTCATGTCCTGAAGAAGTTAAGGAGAAAACAAGACTTTCACCCAGGAAACAGGTGTTCATGTCCTGATGAAGTTTAGGAGAAAACACAAGACTTTCACCCAGGAAACAGGTGTTCATGTCTGGAAGAAGTTAAGGAGAAAACACAAGACTTTCACCCAGGAAACAGGTGTTCATGTCTGGAAGACGTTAAGAAGAAAACACAAGACTTTCACCCAGGAAACAGGTGTTCATGTCCTGAAGAAGTTGAGGAGAAAACACAAGACTTTCACCCAGGAAACAGGTGTTCATGTCCTGAAGAAGTTAAGGAGAAAACAGAAGACCTTCACCCAAGAAACAGGTGTTCATGTCCTGAATAAGTTAAGCCACAAAACAGACGACTTTCACCCAGGAAACAGGTATTCATGTCTGGAAGAAGTTAAGGAGACAACACAAGACTTTCACCCAGGAAACAGGTGTTCATGTCTGGAAGATGTTAAGAAGAAAACACAAGACTTTCACCCAGGAAACAGGAGTTCATGGCTGGAAGAAGTTAAGCCACAAAACAGAAGACTTTCACCCAGGAAACAGCTGTTCATGTCCTTGAAGAAGTTAAAGAGAAAACACAAGACTTTCATCCAGGCAACAGGAGTTCATGTCCTGGAAGAAGTTAAGGAGAAAACACAAGACTTTCACCCAGGAAACAGGTGTTCATGTCCTGAAGACGTTAAAGAGAAAACACAAGACTTTCACCCAAGAAACAGGAGTTCATGTCTGGAAGAAGTTAAGGAGAAAACACAAGACTTTCACCCAGGAAACAGGTGGTCATGTCCTGATGAAGTTTAGGAGAAAACACAACACTTTCACCCAGGAAACAGGTGTTCATGTCTGGAAGAAGGAAAGGAGAAAACACAAGACTTTCACCCAGGAAACAGGTGTTCATGTCCTTGAAGAAGTTAAGGAGAAAACACAAGACTTTCACCCAGGAAACAGGTGTTCGTGTCCTGAAGAAGTTAAAGAGAAAACACAAGACTTTCACCCAGGAAACAGGAGTTCATGTCCTGGAAGAAGTTAAGGAGAAAACACAAGACTTTCACCCAGGAAACAGGTGTTCATGTCCTGAAGAAGTTAAAGAGAAAACACAAGACTTTCACCCAAGAAACAGGAGTTCATGTCTGGAAGAAGTTAAGGAGAAAACACAAGACTTTCACCCAGGAAACAGGTGTTCATGTCCTGATGAAGTTTAGGAGAAAACAGAACACTTTCACCCAGGAAACAGGTGTTCATGTCTGGAAGAAGTTAAGGAGACAACACAAGACTTTCACCCAGGAAACAGGTGTTCATGTCTGGAAGATGTTAAGAAGAAAACACAAGACTTTCACCCAGGAAACAGGAGTTCATGGCTGGAAGAAGTTAAGCCACAAAACAGAAGACTTTCACCCAGGAAACAGCTGTTCATGTCCTTGAAGAAGTTGAAGAGAAAACACAAGACTTTCATCCAGGCAACAGGAGTTCATGTCCTGGAAGAAGTTAAGGAGAAAACACAAGACTTTCACCCAGGAAACAGGTGTTCATGTCCTGAAGACGTTAAAGAGAAAACACAAGACTTTCACCAGGAAACAGGTGTTCATGTCCTGAAGAAGTTAAGGACAAAACAGAAGACTTTCACCCAGGAAACAGGTGTTCATGTCCTGAAGAAGTTAAGCCACAAAACAGAAGACTTTCACCCAGGAAACAGGTATTCATGTCCTGAAGAAGTTAAGGAGAAAACAAGACTTTCACCCAGGAAACAGGTGTTCATGTCCTGATGAAGTTTAGGAGAAAACACAAGACTTTCACCCAGGAAACAGGTGTTCATGTCTGGAAGAAGTTAAGGAGAAAACACAAGACTTTCACCCAGGAAACAGGTGTTCATGTCTGGAAGACGTTAAGAAGAAAACACAAGACTTTCATCCAGGAAACAGGTGTTCATGTCCTGAAGAAGTTGAGGAGAAAACACGAGACTTTCACCCAGGAAACAGGTGTTCATATCCTGAAGAAGTTAAGGACAAAACACAAGACTTTCACCCAGGAAACAGGTGTTCATGTCCTGGAAGAAGTTAAGGAGAAAACACAAGACTTTCACCAGGAAACAGGTGTTCATGTCCTGAAGAACTTAAGGACAAAACAGAAGACTTTCACCCAGGAAACAGGTATTCATGTCCTGAAGAAGTTAAGGAGAAAACAAGACTTTCAACCAGGAAACAGGTGTTCATGTCCTGATGAAGTTTAGGAGAAAACACAAGACTTTCACCCAGGAAACAGGTGTTCATGTCTGGAAGAAGTTAAGGAGAAAACACAAGACTTTCACCCAGGAAACAGGTGTTCATGTCTGGAAGACGTTAAGAAGAAAACACAAGACTTTCACCCAGGAAACAGGTGTTTATGTCCTGAAGAAGTTGAGGAGAAAACACGAGACTTTCACCCAGGAAACAGGTGTTCATGTCCTGAAGAAGTTAAGGACAAAACACAAGACTTTCACCCAGGAAACAGGTGTTCATGTCCTGAAGAAGGAAAGGAGAAAACACAAGACTTTCACCCAGGAAACAGGTGTTCATGTCTGGAAGAAGTTAAGGTGAAAACACAAGACTTTCACCCAGGAAACAGGTGTTCATGTCCTGAAGAAGGAAAGGAGAAAACACAAGACTTTCACCCAAGAAACAGGTGTTCATGTCCTGAAGAAGTTAAGGAAAAAACACAAGACTTTCACCCAAGAAACAGGAGTTCATGTCTGGAAGAAGTTAAGGAGAAAACACAAGACTTTCACCCAGGAAACAGGTGGTCATGTCCTGATGAAGTTTAGGAGAAAACACAACACTTTCACCCAGGAAACAGGTGTTCATGTCTGGAAGAAGGAAAGGAGAAAACACAAGACTTTCACCCAGGAAACAGGTGTTCATGTCCTTGAAGAAGTTAAGGAGAAAACACAAGACTTTCACCCAGGAAACAGGTGGTCATGTCCTGATGAAGTTTAGGAGAAAACACAACACTTTCACCCAGGAAACAGGTGTTCATGTCTGGAAGAAGGAAAGGAGAAAACACAAGACTTTCACCCAGGAAACAGGTGTTCATGTCCTTGAAGAAGTTAAGGAGAAAACACAAGACTTTCACCCAGGAAACAGGTGTTCATGTCTGGAAGAAGGAAAGGAGAAAACACAAGACTTTCACCCAGGAAACAGGAGTTCATGTCCTGGAAGAAGTTAAGGAGAAAACACAAGACTTTCACCCAGGAAACAGGTGTTCATGTCCTGAAGAAGTTAAAGAGAAAACACAAGACTTTCACCCAAGAAACAGGAGTTCATGTCTGGAAGAAGTTAAGGAGAAAACACAAGACTTTCACCCAGGAAACAGGTGTTCATGTCCTGATGAAGTTTAGGAGAAAACACAACACTTTCACCCAGGAAACAGGTGTTCATGTCTGGAAGAAGTTAAGGAGACAACACAAGACTTTCACCCAGGAAACAGGTGTTCATGTCTGGAAGATGTTAAGAAGAAAACACAAGACTTTCACCCAGGAAACAGGAGTTCATGGCTGGAAGAAGTTAAGCCACAAAACAGAAGACTTTCACCCAGGAAACAGCTGTTCATGTCCTTGAAGAAGTTGAAGAGAAAACACAAGACTTTCATCCAGGCAACAGGAGTTCATGTCCTGGAAGAAGTTAAGGAGAAAACACAAGACTTTCACCCAGGAAACAGGTGTTCATGTCCTGAAGACGTTAAAGAGAAAACACAAGACTTTCACCAGGAAACAGGTGTTCATGTCCTGAAGAAGTTAAGGACAAAACAGAAGACTTTCACCCAGGAAACAGGTGTTCATGTCCTGAAGAAGTTAAGCCACAAAACAGAAGACTTTCACCCAGGAAACAGGTATTCATGTCCTGAAGAAGTTAAGGAGAAAACAAGACTTTCACCCAGGAAACAGGTGTTCATGTCCTGATGAAGTTTAGGAGAAAACACAAGACTTTCACCCAGGAAACAGGTGTTCATGTCTGGAAGAAGTTAAGGAGAAAACACAAGACTTTCACCCAGGAAACAGGTGTTCATGTCTGGAAGACGTTAAGAAGAAAACACAAGACTTTCATCCAGGAAACAGGTGTTCATGTCCTGAAGAAGTTGAGGAGAAAACACGAGACTTTCACCCAGGAAACAGGTGTTCATATCCTGAAGAAGTTAAGGACAAAACACAAGACTTTCACCCAGGAAACAGGTGTTCATGTCCTGGAAGAAGTTAAGGAGAAAACACAAGACTTTCACCAGGAAACAGGTGTTCATGTCCTGAAGAAGTTAAGGACAAAACAGAAGACTTTCACCCAGGAAACAGGTATTCATGTCCTGAAGAAGTTAAGGAGAAAACAAGACTTTCAACCAGGAAACAGGTGTTCATGTCCTGATGAAGTTTAGGAGAAAACACAAGACTTTCACCCAGGAAACAGGTGTTCATGTCTGGAAGAAGTTAAGGAGAAAACACAAGACATTCACCCAGGAAACAGGTGTTCATGTCTGGAAGACGTTAAGAAGAAAACACAAGACTTTCACCCAGGAAACAGGTGTTTATGTCCTGAAGAAGTTGAGGAGAAAACACGAGACTTTCACCCAGGAAACAGGTGTTCATGTCCTGAAGAAGTTAAGGACAAAACACAAGACTTTCACCCAGGAAACAGGTGTTCATGTCCTGAAGAAGGAAAGGAGAAAACACAAGACTTTCACCCAGGAAACAGGTGTTCATGTCTGGAAGAAGTTAAGGTGAAAACACAAGACTTTCACCCAGGAAACAGGTGTTCATGTCCTGAAGAAGGAAAGGAGAAAACACAAGACTTTCACCCAAGAAACAGGTGTTCATGTCCTGAAGAAGTTAAGGAAAAAACACAAGACTTTCACCCAGGAAACAGGTGTTCATGTCTGGAAGAAGTTAAGGCGAAAACACAAGACTTTCACCAGGAAACAGGTGTTCATGTCCTGAAGAAGTTAAGGACAAAACAGAAGACTTTCACCCAGGAAACAGGTGTTCATGTCCTGAAGAAGTTAAGCCACAAAACAGAAGACTTTCACCCAGGAAACAGGTATTCATGTCCTGAAGAAGTTAAGGACAAAAACAGAAGACTTTCACCCAGGAAACAGGTGTTCATGTCCTGAAGAAGTTAAGCCACAAAACAGAAGACTTTCACCCAGGAAACAGGCATTCATATCCTGAAGAAGTTAAGGAGAAAACAAGACTTTCACCCAGGAAACAGGTGTTCATGTCCTGATGAAGTTTAGGAGAAAACACAAGACTTTCACCCAGGAAACAGGTGTTCATGTCTGGAAGAAGTTAAGGAGAAAACACAAGACTTTCACCCAGGAAACAGGTGTTCATGTCTGGAAGACGTTAAGAAGAAAACACAAGACTTTCACCCAGGAAACAGGTGTTCATGTCCTGAAGAAGTTGAGGAGAAAACACGAGACTTTCACCCAGGAAACAGGTGTTCATGTCCTGAAGAAGTTAAGGACAAAACACAAGACTTTCACCCAGGAAACAGGTGTTCATGTCCTGAAGAAGTTAAGGAGAAAACAGAAGACCTTCACCCAAGAAACAGGTGTTCATGTCCTGAAGAAGTTAAGCCACAAAACAGAAGACTTTCACCCAGGAAACAGGTATTCATGTCCTGAAGAAGTTAAGGAGAAAACAAGACTTTCACCCAGGAAACAGGTGTTCATGTCCTGATGAAGTTTAGGAGAAAACACAAGACTTTCACCCAGGAAACAGGTGTTCATGTCTGGAAGAAGTTAAGGAGACAACACAAGACTTTCACCCAGGAAACAGGTGTTCATGTCTGGAAGATGTTAAGAAGAAAACACAAGACTTTCACCCAGGAAACAGGAGTTCATGGCTGGAAGAAGTTAAGCCACAAAACAGAAGACTTTCACCCAGGAAACAGGTGTTCATGTCCTTGAAGAAGTTAAAGAGAAAACACAAGACTTTCATTCAGGCAACAGGAGTTCATGTCCTGGAAGAAGTTAAGGAGAAAACACAAGACTTTCACCCAGGAAACAGGTGTTCATGTCCTGAAGACGTTAAAGAGAAAACACAAGACTTTCACCTAGGAAACAGGTGTTCATGTCCTGAAGAAGTTAAGGAGAAAACAGAAGACCTTCACCCAGGAAACAGGTGTTCATGTCCTGAAGAAGTTAAGCCACAAAACAGAAGACTTTCACCCAGGAAACAGGTATTCATGTCCTGAAGAAGTTAAGGAGAAAACAAGACTTTCACCCAGGAAACAGGTGTTCATGTCCTGATGAAGTTTAGGAGAAAACACAAGACTTTCACCCAGGAAACAGGTGTTCATGTCTGGAAGAAGTTAAGGAGAAAACACAAGACTTTCACCCAGGAAACAGGTGTTCATGTCTGGAAGACGTTAAGAAGAAAACACAAGACTTTCACCCAGGAAACAGGTGTTCATGTCCTGAAGAAGTTGAGGAGAAAACACGAGACTTTCACCCAGGAAACAGGTGTTCATGTCCTGAAGAAGTTAAGGACAAAACACAAGACTTTCACCCAGGAAACAGGTGTTCATGTCCTGAAGAAGTTAAGGAGAAAACAGAAGACCTTCACCCAAGAAACAGGTGTTCATGTCCTGAAGAAGTTAAGCCACAAAACAGAAGACTTTCACCCAGGAAACAGGTATTCATGTCCTGAAGAAGTTAAGGAGAAAACAAGACTTTCACCCAGGAAACAGGTGTTCATGTCCTGATGAAGTTTAGGAGAAAACACAATACTTTCACCCAGGAAACAGGTGTTCATGTCTGGAAGAAGTTAAGGAGAAAACACAAGACTTTCACCCAGGAAACAGGTGTTCATGTCTGGAAGACGTTAAGAAGAAAACACAAGACTTTCACCCAGGAAACAGGTGTTCATGTCCTGAAGAAGTTGAGGAGTAAACACGAGACTTTCACCCAGGAAACAGGTGTTCATGTCCTGAAGAAGTTAAGGACAAAACACAAGACTTTCACCCAGGAAACAGGTGTTCATGTCCTGAAGAAGGAAAGGAGAAAACACAAGACTTTCACCCAGGAAACAGGTGTTCATGTCTGGAAGAAGTTAAGGTGAAAACACAAGACTTTCACCCAGGAAACAGGTGTTCATGTCCTGAAGAAGGAAAGGAGAAAACACAAGACTTTCACCCAGGAAACAGGTGTTCATGTCCTGAAGAAGGAAAGGAGAAAACACAAGACTTTCACCCAGGAAACAGGTGTTCATGTCTGGAAGAAGTTAAAGTGAAAACACAAGACTTTCACCCAGGAAACAAGTGTTCATGTCCTGAAGAAGGAAAGGAGAAAACACAAGACTTTCACCAGGAAACAGGTGTTCATGTCCTGAAGAAGTTAAGGACAAAACAGAAGACTTTCACCCAGGAAACAGGTGTTCATGTCCTGAAGAAGTTAAGCCACAAAACAGAAGACTTTCACCCAGGAAACAGGTATTCATGTCCTGAAGAAGTTAAGGACAGAACAGAAGACTTTCACCCAGGAAACAGGTGTTCATGTCCTGAAGAAGTTAAGCCACAAAACAGAAGACTTTCACCCAGGAAACAGGTATTCATGTCCTGAAGAAGTTAAGGAGAAAACAAGACTTTCACCCAGGAAACAGGTGTTCATGTCCTGATGAAGTTTAGGAGAAAACACAAGACTTTCACCCAGGAAACAGGTGTTCATGTCCTGAAGAAGTTAAGGAGAAAACACAAGACTTTCACCCAGGAAACAGGTGTTCATGTCTGGAAGACGTTAAGAAGAAAACACAAGACTTTCACCCAGGAAACAGGTGTTCATGTCCTGAAGAAGTTGAGGAGAAAACACGAGACTTTCACCCAGGAAACAGGTGTTCATGTCCTGAAGAAGTTAAGGACAAAACACAAGACTTTCACCCAGGAAACAGGTGTTCATGTCCTGAAGAAGTTAAGGAGAAAACAGAAGACCTTCACCCAAGAAACAGGTGTTCATGTCCTGAAGAAGTTAAGCCACAAAACAGAAGACTTTCACCCAGGAAACAGGTATTCATGTCCTGAAGAAGTTAAGGAGAAAACAAGACTTTCACCCAGGAAACAGGTGTTCATGTCCTGATGAAGTTTAGGAGAAAACACAAGACTTTCACCCAGGAAACAGGTGTTCATGTCTGGAAGAAGTTAAGGAGAAAACACAAGACTTTCACCCAGGAAACAGGTGTTCATGTCTGGAAGACGTTAAGAAGAAAACACAAGACTTTCACCCAGGAAACAGGTGTTCATGTCCTGAAGAAGTTGAGGAGAAAACACGAGACTTTCACCCAGGAAACAGGTGTTCATGTCCTGAAGAAGTTAAGGACAAAACACAAGACTTTCACCCAGGAAACAGGTGTTCATGTCCTGAAGAAGTTAAGGAGAAAACAGAAGACCTTCACCCAAGAAACAGGTGTTCATGTCCTGAAGAAGTTAAGCCACAAAACAGAAGACTTTCACCCAGGAAACAGGTATTCATGTCCTGAAGAAGTTAAGGAGAAAACAAGACTTTCACCCAGGAAACAGGTGTTCATGTCCTGATGAAGTTTAGGAGAAAACACAAGACTTTCACCCAGGAAACAGGTGTTCATGTCTGGAAGAAGTTAAGGAGAAAACACAAGACTTTCACCCAGGAAACAGGTGTTCATGTCTGGAAGACGTTAAGAAGAAAACACAAGACTTTCACCCAGGAAACAGGTGTTCATGTCCTGAAGAAGTTGAGGAGAAAACACGAGACTTTCACCCAGGAAACAGGTGTTCATGTCCTGAAGAAGTTAAGGACAAAACACAAGACTTTCACCCAGGAAACAGGTGTTCATGTCCTGAAGAAGTTAAGGAGAAAACAGAAGACCTTCACCCAAGAAACAGGTGTTCATGTCCTGAAGAAGTTAAGCCACAAAACAGAAGACTTTCACTCAGGAAACAGGTATTCATGTCCTGAAGAAGTTAAGGAGAAAACAAGACTTTCACCCAGGAAACAGGTGTTCATGTCCTGATGAAGTTTAGGAGAAAACACAAGACTTTCACCCAGGAAACAGGTGTTCATGTCTGGAAGAAGTTAAGGAGAAAACACAAGACTTTCACCCAGGAAACAGGTGTTCATGTCTGGAAGACGTTAAGAAGAAAACACAAGACTTTCACCCAGGAAACAGGTGTTCATGTCCTGAAGAAGTTGAGGAGAAAACACAAGACTTTCACCCAGGAAACAGGTGTTCATGTCCTGAAGAAGTTAAGGAGAAAACAGAAGACCTTCACCCAAGAAACAGGTGTTCATGTCCTGAATAAGTTAAGCCACAAAACAGACGACTTTCACCCAGGAAACAGGTATTCATGTCCTGAAGAAGTTAAGGAGAAAACAAGACTTTCACCCAGGAAACAGGTGTTCATGTCCTGATGAAGTTTAGGAGAAAACACAAGACTTTCACCCAGGAAACAGGTGTTCATGTCTGGAAGAAGTTAAGGAGAAAACACAAGACTTTCACCCAGGAAACAGGTGTTCATGTCTGGAAGACGTTAAGAAGAAAACACAAGACTTTCACCCAGGAAACAGGTGTTCATGTCCTGAAGAAGTTGAGGAGAAAACACAAGACTTTCACCCAGGAAACAGGTGTTCATGTCCTGGAAGAAGTTAAGGAGAAAACACAAGACTTTCACCCAGGAAACAGGTGTTCATGTCTGGAAGACGTTAAGAAGAAAACACAAGACTTTCACCCAGGAAACAGGTGTTCATGTCCTGAAGAAGTTAAGCCACAAAACAGAAGACTTTCACCCAGGAAACAGGTATTCATGTCCTGAATAAGTTAAGGAGAAAACAAGACTTTCACCCAGGAAACAGGTGTTCATGTCCTGATGAAGTTTAGGAGAAAACACAAGACTTTCACCCAGGAAACAGGTGTTCATGTCTGGAAGAAGTTAAGGAGAAAACACAAGACTTTCACCCAGGAAACAGGTGTTCATGTCTGGAAAACGTTAAGAAGAAAACACAAGACTTTCACCCAGGAAACAGGTGTTCATGTCCTGAAGAAGTTGAGGAGTAAACACGAGACTTTCACCCAGGAAACAGGTGTTCATGTCCTGAAGAAGTTAAGGACAAAACACAAGACTTTCACCCAGGAAACAGGTGTTCATGTCCTGAAGAAGGAAAGGAGAAAACACAAGACTTTCACCCAGGAAACAGGTGTTCATGTATGGAAGAAGTTAAGGTGAAAACACAAGACTTTCACCCAGGAAACAGGTGTTCATGTCCTGAAGAAGAAAAGGAGAAAACACAAGACTTTCACCCAAGAAACAGGTGTTCATGTCCTGAAGAAGTTAAGGAACAAACACAAGACTTTCACCCAGGAAACAGGTGTTCATGTCTGGAAGAAGTTAAAGTGAAAACACAAGACTTTCACCCAGGAAACAAGTGTTCATGTCCTGAAGAAGGAAAGGAGAAAACACAAGACTTTCACCAGGAAACAGGTGTTCATGTCCTGAAGAAGTTAAGGACAAAACAGAAGACTTTCACCCAGGAAACAGGTGTTCATGTCCTGAAGAAGTTAAGCCACAAAACAGAAGACTTTCACCCAGGAAACAGGTATTCATGTCCTGAAGAAGTTAAGGACAGAACAGAAGACTTTCACCCAGGAAACAGGTGTTCATGTCCTGAAGAAGTTAAGCCACAAAACAGAAGACTTTCACCCAGGAAACAGGTATTCATGTCCTGAAGAAGTTAAGGAGAAAACAAGACTTTCACCCAGGAAACAGGTGTTCATGTCCTGATGAAGTTTAGGAGAAAACACAAGACTTTCACCCAGGAAACAGGTGTTCATGTCTGGAAGAAGTTAAGGAGAAAACACAAGACTTTCACCCAGGAAACAGGTGTTCATGTCTGGAAGACGTTAAGAAGAAAACACAAGACTTTCACCCAGGAAACAGGTGTTCATGTCCTGAAGAAGTTGAGGAGAAAACACGAGACTTTCACCCAGGAAACAGGTGTTCATGTCCTGAAGAAGTTAAGGACAAAACACAAGACTTTCACCCAGGAAACAGGTGTTCATGTCCTGAAGAAGTTAAGGAGAAAACAGAAGACCTTCACCCAAGAAACAGGTGTTCATGTCCTGAAGAAGTTAAGCCACAAAACAGAAGACTTTCACCCAGGAAACAGGTATTCATGTCCTGAAGAAGTTAAGGAGAAAACAAGACTTTCACCCAGGAAACAGGTGTTCATGTCCTGAAGAAGTTAAGGAGAAAACACAAGACTTTCACCCAGGAAACAGGTGTTCATGTCTGGAAGAAGTTAAGGAGAAAACACAAGACTTTCACCCAGGAAACAGGTGTGCATGTCCTGAAGAAGTTAAGGAGAAAACACAAGACCTTCACCCCTTTTCCTAAACTTAATTGTTGTTGCCACATGACACTAACTTTTTTTCCGCTAAACTCAACTACCAACGGCTGCTCTAATGACTGTGACCGGTATTCGGCTTTTGTCGACTAAACTTAACTGTCACGTATGCCAACGGTGACCTGTTACCATCATTTTGTAAGAAATACGAACCCTTTGATCAGAATGCATTGTAAGTTCTGTATTTCGGAGTGGGAGTTTTTCCTCGCTACTGTCACACTTAATGCTTGCTCTTGGGGGAAATACTGGAATTGTTGGGTCTTTGTAAATTATAGAGTGTGGTCTTGACCTACTCTATCTGTAAAGTGTCCTGAGATAACTCCTGTTATGATTTGATGCTATAAATAAAACTGAACTGAATTGAATTTGTTACTTGATTACTGCTATGGGTTGTACTTTACTATGAACCAAGTTAGTAGTATAGTCGTAATGTAACTAACGTAAAGGGGAATAGTCACGAGTTGCAGGAATACTCAAAAATAACACTATAGCGGCTGTCTTCGTGTGAGTAACGTGAGGAGTTAACTGATCATTTAAAAGTCACATCAAGCTTCATATCAGAGTCACAGAGACTTTAACCAGCAGAGGAATTCATCTATTGTTACTGTGTGTGTGTGTGTGTGTGTGTGTGTGTGTCTGTATGCGTGTGTGTGTGTGTATCTGTGTGTCCGTGTGTGTGTGTGTGTGTGTGTGTGTGTGTGTCTGTGTGTTGGTGTGTGCGTCTGTGTGTGTGTGTGTATCTGTGTGTGTGCGCGTGTCTGTGCTGAGGGAGTGTCTAACTGTTGACTTAGCTGATGTTCGACAGATAACAGACTGTAACTCTGCACACTGACCCTGCAGCCGGTTAACCCTTCGTGGAATATTTTAAAGGTCCCATGGCATGAAAATGTCACTTTATGATGTTTTTTATAGTGCTGTTAGTTTAACGCGTTATTAACGGCGTTAACGCAAACCCATTTTAACGGCGACAATTTTTTTATTGCACGATTGACGTTCTTTCGGATCTAGCTAGACCGGAAACAAAACAGACACGGCCGGCAAAATTAGGAATCCCAGTATGGCCACGCCATGTCCCGCCCTACGAAGCAGCTTGATTGGTTGGGGTTAGGCATTTCACCCGGTTAAGGTTAGGATAGCGGATTGGTCAGGGGATAGGACCTGAACAAATGGGGTTACGTTACCTTGGACGCCTGGCCAATAGTAGTGATTGAAGGGCGGGTCTTGGCGTGGCCGGGCGCACACACACTTATTTGGGCTTGCGAGCCGCGTAGCTACTGTAGGCTCGTCACGGCGATGAGCTTCGGAGTGAGTAGTGACTCTAGAGTCATAGTGAGAGAAACAAAGAGTCTCCTCTGTTCTTTCTGACCACAGTGGGAAACCTGGAGCAGGAGAAGTTAACCCTCTCCTTGATTTTACATTGTTTATGGAGAAGGACAACCAGGAAATGAGTCTGGGGAAACCATAGTCGCTATGACGACCAGCCACGCTCGCCTCAGGCATGAGGCAGTACTATCGGCAATGGAAAATCGAGGTAATAGTGTTACATTGTGTGACAGATTATTAACTCCAAGTGTGAATGTTGGTGTTAAATTGAACACTACGTATATGACAATGATGTTTTCATTAAAAAAAACATTTGCACAAAGCAAGCCAATGCACTTTTCCATGTTAAGAGCATTAAAATGAGAAAATATAATGGGACAAAAAGAAATCAAGGGACATTTAGAATAGATAAAAATGTGCGATTAATAGCGATTAATCGTGAGTTAACTATGACATTAATGCGATTAGTTGCGATTAAATATTTTAATCGTTTGACAGCACTAGTTTTTTAACATTAATATGAGTCCCCCCAGCCTGCCTATGGTCCCCCAGTGGCTAGAAATGGTGATAGGTGTAAACTGAGCCCTGGGTATCCTGCTCTGCCTTTGAGAAAATGAAAGCTCAGATGGACCAATCAGGAATCTTCCCTTTCAGATACAGTATTAGGGGACCACTAAGGCCTATATAAAAGAGACTTCAGATACAGTATTAGGGGACCACTAAGGCCTATATAAAAGAGACTTCAGATGCAGTATTAGGGGACCACTAAGGCCTATATAAAAGAGACTTCAGATACAGTATTAGGGGACCACTAAGGCCTATATAAAAGAGACTTCAGATGCAGTATTAGGGGACCACTAAGGCCTATATAAAAGAGACTTCAGATGCAGTATTAGGGGACCACTAAGGCCTATATAAAAGAGACTTCAGATACAGTATTAGGGGACCACTAAGGCCTATATAAAAGAGACTTCAGATACAGTATTAGGGGACCACTAAGGCCTATATAAAAGAGACTTCAGATGCAGTATTAGGGGACCACTAAGGCCTATATAAAAGAGACTTCAGATACAGTATTAGGGGACCACTAAGGCCTATATAAAAGAGACTTCAGATACAGTATTAGGGGACCACTAAGATCTATATAAAAGAGACTTCAGATACAGTATTAGGGGACCACTAAGGCCTATATAAAAGAGACTTCAGATACAGTATTAGGGGACCACTAAGATCTATATAAAAGAGACTTCAGATACAGTATTAGGGGACCACTAAGGCCTATATAAAAGAGACTTCAGATACAGTATTAGGGGACCACTAAGGCCTATATAAAAGAGACTTCAGATACAGTATTAGGGGACCACTGAGGCCTATATAAAAGAGACTTCAGATACAGTATTAGGGGACCACTAAGGCCTATATAAAAGAGACTTCAGATACAGTATTAGGGGACCACTGAGGCCTATATAAAAGAGACTTCAGATACAGTATTAGGGGACCACTGAGGTCTATATAAAAGAGACTTCAGATACAGTATTAGCGGACCACTGAGGTCTATATAAAAGAGACTTCAGATACAGTATTAGGGGACCACTAAGGCCTATATAAAAGAGACTTCAGATACAGTATTAGGGGACCACTAAGGTCTATATAAAGAGACTTCAGATACAGTATTAGGGGACCACTAAGGCCTATATAAAAGAGACTTCAGATACAGTATTAGGGGACCACTGAGGTCTATATAAAAGAGACTTCAGATACAGTATTAGGGGACCACTAAGGCCTATATAAAAGCATCCAAAAAACAGCATGTCATGGGACCTTTAAGGCGGTCCAGGAGGATCCGCAGGTTTGTTTGAGTTGAGCTGTTGAGTTTGACTCCCCTGGTCTAGGCCATGTGCACTGGAAACCAGCCGGCTGTAAAGTGCCTGTACCTGGGCACTGGGGGACATCACAGGCGGCCGTGTTGTCGTCCTCAGGTCTCAGCGCATCACCACAGCACAGACAGCTGATTGACGACAGACCCAGCAGGTGAGACAGGTAAGACCCTCCAGGCAACCTGGGACACAGACACACCTGCTGAGAACGTTGATACTTGTCTTATCCTACCTCTGGTGCTTCCTCACTGTAACATGATGGACTTTATCTGCTCCTGTTTCTATTTTAGTGAATGCTGTTACTTGGGAGTGTTTTATGAATTACAAAGACTTTGTGTGGTTTCTGTGAAGAACTTTGTGTTACATTTTATATGGATTAAAAAACGCTGAATGATTGACTGTTGAGCTCTGAGTCTGGACAATAGAGCAGATGACATGTTTGTACCTCAGCAGGAGAGTTTGAAGGCGACTCCCTCCTCCTCCTCCTCCTCCTCCTCCTCCTCCTCCTCCTCCTCCTCCTCCTCCTCGTCTTCGTCCTCCTGCAGACGTTCTTAGCGCTCTCCCCTCCGCCCACCTCTGATCCAGGATCTGCTGCCGGAGGAACCAGATCCTCTCCTGATGAACAACCACACACACCCTAACCCTCGTCAGTGTTATGTTTCACCTTCTTTCTTCACGCATTCAAGTTTTTTATCATCTCGTCTTTCAGAGTCCAAGGATCGTCTGAGCAACACAGGTTTGCTCTGAATGAGATGAAATAGAGCAGTTCAGAGATATAGTCCGCTGACAGATTTTATCTCTGAATTGCTCTATTTCATCTTTGCATGCAGCACTTTAAAGCTTTGTCTTTTTTCAACCTGAACTCTATGTTCCCATGTTTTTAGTAGCCCAGTGTTAAGCAAGAAACAAGCTGTAATGTAACTCTACAGGACTAATGTTCAGCATCAGTCAGCGTCTACTAAAAGTTCTGTTGTTGCTGCTGACAGACTCAGATTATTATTTTGAGTGTCTGACAACATTATGGGATGGATCCCTACAGAGATAGACCTTTTAGTTAAAGAGTAAGATCCTTTTAGTTTAACATCAAACAGCCCCGAAATCACCATCACCAAACTACACCAGACTCCATGTAAATAATCAGGACTTTTAGCGTGTATAGAGCCAGACTCCATGTAAATAATCACTACTTTTAGCGTGTATAGAGCCAGACTCCATGTAAATAATCACTACTATTAGCGTGTATAGAGCCAGACTCCATGTAAATAATCACTACTTTTAGCGTGTATAGAGCCAGACTCCATGTAAATAATCACTACTATTAGTGTGTATAGAGCCAGACTCCATGTAAATAATCACTACTTTTAGCGTGTATAGAGCCAGATTCCATGTAAATAATCACTACTTTTAGTGTGTATAGAGCCAGACTCCATGTAAATAATCACTACTTTTAGCGTGTATAGAGCCAGACTCCATGTAAATAATCACTACTTTTAGCGTGTATAGAGCCAGACTCCATGTAAATAATCACTACTTTTAGCGTGTATAGAGCCAGACTCCATGTAAATAATCACTACTTTTAGCGTGTATAGAGCCAGACTCCATGTAAATAATCACTACTATTAGCGTGTATAGAGCCAGACTCCATGTAAATAATCACTACTTTTAGCGTGTATAGAGCCAGACTCCATGTAAATAATCACTACTTTTAGCGTGTATAGAGCCAGACTCCATGTAAATAATCACTACTATTAGCGTGTATAGAGCCAGACTCCATGTAAATAATCACTACTTTTAGCGTGTATAGAGCCAGACTCCATGTAAATAATCACTACTTTTAGCGTGTATAGAGCCGACTTTTGGTAGTTTTATTTAGTTTCTGTCCACTTTGAATGAAGTGTGTTTTACCATGATAAAAGTACTGATTATTTCGACCTGTAACTGATTTCCATTGTGTTGTGGTCGTTGTTTGATAACGTTACCATGGTAATATCTGAGCCGTTTAGAGCAAAGAAGTTCTTGAGAACCTTCTGTTCAGCCTTTGTCGAGGATTTATGGAGAGTTGACTCAAAGGGGCTCTGGACTCTCAGTCTCAGGGTCTTTGAGACTCTGCAGGTCTCAGGTGGATCTGTTCAGACCTGCAGAGTCTCCGACTCGTTCTGCAGATTCTTCACATAACTTCCTGCTAGGTGACCTTTATGTCTCTGGCATTTATGTCTCTGGCATTCATCCCAAAAAAA
This sequence comes from Gymnocephalus cernua, assembly GCA_023631565.1. Classification (NCBI taxonomy): domain Eukaryota; kingdom Metazoa; phylum Chordata; class Actinopteri; order Perciformes; family Percidae; genus Gymnocephalus; species Gymnocephalus cernua. Next base: position 2,089,559 of record CM042429.1, read on the forward strand.
TCCTCAAAGGAAACATAAGCAGGTTGTGAAAAATGCCAAAATTGCCTGTGTGTGCGTGTGTCTTTGTCTGTGTAACTGTGTGTGTGTGCGTGTGTGTGTGTGTGTGTATGTGTGTGTGATGTGTGTCTTTGTCTGTGTCACTGTGTGTATGTGTGTGTGTCTGTTTCTATGTGCATTGGTGCATGTGTGTGTGCATGTGTCTTTGTGTACTGTGTGTGTGTGTGTGTGTGTATGCGTGTATGCGTGTATGCATGTATGCGTGTGTCTTTGTCTGTCTGTGTGTGTGTGTGTGTCTGCGTGTGTGTGTGTGTGTCTTTGTCTGTGTCACTGTGTGTGTGTGTGTGTGTGTGTCTGTTTCTATGTGCGTTGGTGCATGTGTGTGTGTGTGTGTGTGTGTGTGTGTGTGTGTGTCTGTTTCTATGTGCGTTGGTGCATGTGTGTGTGTGTGTGTGTGTGTGTGTACCAGCTCTCTCTCTGGATGATATGAAGCGCAGACGAGTCGTCTGCAGCGCTGCACGAGTCCTCCGAACAGAGAGACCAGCAGAGCCAGACCCAGCAGGAACCCTGCCACACAAACACAAGCAGTGGAAACACAACTAGTCAGTTTTCAGTGGTTATGAGGAGCAATATGTCGTTTATTCATGTTTAAAGGGATAAATCGCAATTTCCCCGTCACGTGCATCATTGTTTGTGGGAGTTTGTCAACAAACAGCTGGGGCATGCCCGGGCAGAGACGGGGTGAGTGGACTTACTGGAGCGTTGGCATACGACAGGCAAAGAGCAGTTATATATGTATCTCTGTCCTGTTCTTCACATCAGTGAGGCTTTCTACATGACGAAGTGACTGGAACTAACCATCACCTCTCGCGCGTGGATTCTCAGCCGTTGTCTGTTTTTTGTTCATCATTACACGCTTTTACAGTCAGTTAGCGTAGTTAAACACTACACCCAGTGAAATGCTGTGTCCTGTTTTTATTTCACGCATACTATCTGCTTTGAGTGAGTGAAGCTCTGGGCTGAGCTCTGTTATCTCAGAGCTGTTTGTCTTGGGGAAGAGTTGTCAGGCGAAGTGGAAGAGAGGGTGTCACGGAGGATAATGGGAGACATGTGAGTAACACTGTTAAGCACATGTTTTTTAAATTGTTTAATAATTAATAATTTAATTGTTAAGATGGCAACTCCCACCCTATCACCTTAACTAACAAATTTTCTGTGGGAAACCCTGAAGACACCCAAATTTCTGATATAGAAACATTTTGGAAAATGGGTCAAATTTGACGGGAGGGTTAAGCAAACACAAGGCTATAATGTCACTTCCTGCGTGGCCTCACCCAGGAGGAAGCAGCTGACGTAGTCCGGCGGCGACGGCAGCAGCAGACACTTCTTGCTGATCACGGTGACGTTCCCTCGCTGCAGAACGTCGAACGAAGCCACCAGGTCTCTGAAGATGTCCGAGGCGTAGCCCGACCCGTTCACCTGCAGCGTCACCGTCACCGGCGCTGGTGATGGGACACACGGGTTACCATGGTTACCACCGCTCTGACTCACACTTAAAGGTGCAGTAGGTAAGCAATATAAAACTACCTTTCTGTCATATCTGCTGAAACTGACCCTGTTCCAATAGAACTACATGAAGCAGGTCATTTAAAATAAAAAAATAAATAAAACCGTGTGACCTCCTCTCATCTTTAAACAGCGCTGGAAGAAGTATTCAGATCCTTTACTGTGGTAAAAGTACTAATACCACACTGTATAAATACTCTGTATAAATGGTCTGATCATCTCAGCTGGACTTGTAGCCGTTATATTGTTGGCTAGTTTACTTTATCAAACATCAGATTTTATAAACTACATGTGTTTTGTGTGCAGTAATCTTAATGTGTAAAGTAACTAGTAACTAAAGCTTTAACAGATGAATGTAGTGAGTAAAAAGTACAATATTTCTCTCTGAAATGTAGCGGAGTAAAGTAGAAAGTGGCATGAAGAGAAAAGACTCAAGTAAAGTACAAGTACCTCAACATTTTGGACTCAAGTACAGTAAAGTAAATGTACTTAGTTACATTCCCCCATTGCTCACCTCTGGCCACGACGTCCCCCTTCACCTGGTGGTGCACCTGATCCATCATCCAGAACACCAGGAAGTCCAGCGCCACCAGAACCACGCCCACCATCAGGTGTTTGAGCACCGAGACCACGGCCACGTACACCGCACGCCACTCCCGCACCGACAGCTGCAGCGACACTGAGGGGAGACACTTCAGCTCTAATACAGCTCACTTAGTTACCTCCTAAAGGTTAAGGACTTCACTTCCTGAAGGTGACCACGTGCACACACACACAGAAGTGTACTGACGTGGAGTGATGTAGGTTTTGGCCTCTCTGCGTGTGATTGGTAGGACTGAGGCCCCGCCCGCTGACTTCATCTTTTGGTCGAGCTTTTCGAACTGAGCGCTGATGTAGACGTTGTCAAAGTCGAGGTCACGGAGATACCTGCGTCTGTACCGCACCGCCCTACACACGCACACGCACACACACACACACCCAGACACACACACACACACACACACACACACACACACACACACACACACACACACACACACACACACACACACACAGCCAGACACACACACACACACACACACAGCCAGACACACACACACACACACACACACACACACACACACACACACACACACACAGCCAGACACACACACACACACACACACAGCCAGACACACACACACACACACACACACACACACACACACACAGACACACACACACCTAAGAAAAACACCTAAAACAATTGTCCAAAAACCCTTTAGAAAGGCGACAAAAATGTTGAAATAAATTGTCTAAAATAAGCACCAAATCTTTAAAAAAAAACGACAAAAACATAAAAAAGCAGTTTTGATTATTGCCCCCCCACGCAGTTACACCTATGCAACACACATATGTCCAAATACAAGTGTCCCCCCCCCCCACACCAGGGCTGAATGACACTAACAGCAGCGTGTAGGAGAGTCTCTGACCTCAGGAAGGAGAAGGCGAGCAGGACGAGGCCGGCGTACGTCAGCGGTTGGCTCAGCCTCTGAAACATCTGCAGGTCGGAGGAGACCTGGTCCATGATGTCCTGAGACAGCTGCTGCAGAGAGACGCTGCTGTTGGCGTCCAGGTCAAAGTTCACTGAGGCCGAGATGTTGAACTCAAACTCCCGCTTCATTCGCTCAAACGCTGCAAGGGTTGCTGGAGGAGAAAAGTAACTAAGTACATGTACTCCAGTACTGTACTTGAGTCCAAATGTTGAGGTACTTGTACTTTATTTGAGTGTTTTCTTTTCATGCCACTTTCTACTTTCACTCCGCTACATTTCAGAGAGAAATATTGTACTTTTTACTCCACTACATTCATACAGCTTTAGTTACTAGTTACTTTACACATTACGATTACTGCACACAAAACACATGGAGTTTATAAAATCTGATATTTTATTCTAAAGTAAACTAGCCAACAATATATTGGACTACAAGTCCAGCTGAAAGACAGAGAGAAAGAGACAGAGGAAAGTTGATTGACTGGATTGTTTCCACTTTCTAAACGTGAGGATTGTTCTTTACTTTTAATTAGGGCTGTCAGTTTAACGCGTTATTAACGGCGTTAACGCAAACCCATTTTAATGCCGATAATTTTTTTAACGCACGAGTAACGCATAGAGAGAGCAACGGGATCTGTTAGTCCACTTCTTTAACTGTCTATGGCCACGCCATGTCCCGCCCTACGAAGCAGCTGATTGGTTTGGTTTAGGCATTTCACCGCGAGTGGTGAGGATAGCGGATTGGTCAGGGGATAGGACCTGAACGAATGGAGTTACGTTACCTTCGACGCCTGGCCAATAGTAGTGATTGAAGGGCGGGTCTTGTAATTTCGCAGACCGCAAACAAAACAGACACAAGCCTCGGCCGGTTTTAGCTTGCTAGCCGCGTAGCTTGTAGGCTCGTCACGGCGATTATCTTCAGAGCGAGCGAGTAGTGACTCTACAGTCAGTGAGAGAAACAAAGTGTCTCCTCTGTTCTTTCTGACCACGGTGGGAAACCTGGAGCAGGAAAACCCTCTCCTTGATTTTACGGTGGTTATGAAAGAGAACGAGAACCAGGAAATGAGTCACGGGAAACCAGTTGCTATGACGACTGGCTATGCCGCTGACGGCGCTATGAGCCCATAGACAGTAGGACGAGCCATGCTCGCCTCAGGCGTGAGGCAGTACTACATGTAGTACTATCTGCAGGACTATCTGCAGTACTACCTGCAATGGAACATCGAGGTAACAGCGTTACATTGTGTGACAGATTATTAGATCCAAGTGTGAATGTTAGTGTGAAATTGAACATAACGTATATGACAATGTTGTTTTCAATAAAAAAACATTGTCACAAAGCAGCCAATCGACTTTTCCATGCTGATAAGAGAATTAAAATGAGAAAATATAATGGGACAAAAAAGAAATCAAGGGACATTTAGAATAGATAAAAATGTGTGATTAATCACGAGTTAACTATGACATTAATGCGATTAAATATTTTAATCGCTTGACAACACTAGTATCTTTTGGTATGCATTTCAGAAAAAAATGGTTAGGATTCAGGTGTAATTGCAAATAGTGATTAATCATGATTAATCCACTGAAAATTCTGATTAATTTGATTAAAAATTTTAATCATTTGACAGCCCTACTTTTAATACTTTAACTACATTTTCCTGATGAACCTTACACACTTTTACTGCTGTACATTTTTACTGCAGGACTTTAACTGTAACAGAGTATTTCTACAGTGTGGTATAGTACCATTACTCCAGTAAAGGATCTGAATACTTCTTCCAGCGCTGCAAAGCGGCAGCATTAGAGTTGTCCATAAAGGTTAAAAAGAATGAACTTACGAGCCGCCAGACGTTTCTTCAGCTGGCCGCCGATGTAGGACGGGATGATGCAGAAGAGCTCGCCGGCTGAAACAGACACACTTTTATTAAATTATTCTCAAAAGATGAATATCGGGAAAAACTTGCGATTATTCTATTTAAACAAATAATCAGTCCGCAGCAAACACAACTACGTCACGTTCTGCGTCAAACACAAACGCAGGACTTTCACCCCGGAGAACGCGCGGTTCATGTCCCGTTTGCTTTGGCGAGTTGTTTTTTAACCCTCCTGTTGTCCTCGGGTCAAATTTTACCCATTTTCAAAAAGTTTCTATATCTAGGGAGGTCCCGGGACATGTCTGCATGGATTTAAAAAAGCGACAACAACATCCTAAAAACGTCAAAAGGCAACAAATGTTGCAACAAAATATCAAAAAAAAAATAATAACATAGAAAAAATTGTCCAAAAAAAAACGTTGAAAAAAAGCGCCAAACAACATTGAAAGCAACAAAAACTTTAGAAAAAGCCCAGATTGTAATCTAAATGCTACGCCTATTGAAGTAACATCTCATTTGAACCCATAAATGTCAGAAAAGAAGATCCAACCACAGACTTCATTTCACAAAGACCAGTGGTGTAGTCTACGCAGTATACCCTGTGCCTCAAAGAATTGATTTCAAAATACTTTTGCTAGTTTATAAATCATTAAACGGTTTAGGTCCAAAATACATTTCTGACCTGCTAGTAAACTACGAACCACCCAGGCCTCTCAGGTGGTCTGGGACAGGTCACTGCTTCCTGCTTCTTACAGTGCAGACGCTTTGCTGCTTGCTCCTGCCTCTGCTTGCATATTTCTGCTGATAATCTTGCTTTTCCTCTGAGAGAAAATATGCAATAAGCAGCGGCTCTTGGATACTTATAAATCACTGGACTATACACTTTTTGTAGACATAGTAGGCTATTGCCATATTTATTACCTTTAATTACCATCCAGGCAGAGCGCCTCTTCAACCCCTGTACTTAGTAGGACACAGCCGTGGACAGCTGCAAAAGGGAGAATTAGCAACAAAATGCCTCCCCAACAACCGAATCTGCAAGTTGATAACAGATTTGCTCCACTGCAGCAGGACCCTGGACCTTCATCTGACCTGGATTGTGTCTCATCGTCACACAGCAGGGTAAGGACTGAGAGCAATTCAAAAAGTAAAAAGCTACAGGGAAAGCTAACGACTGGGCCTCAAACTCTGATTGTAGGTGACTCTGCTTTAAAAGATGTAAAAAGCAGAAAAAACACCAAAATACTCTGTTTTCCCAAAGAAATGGTGTCTGGCTTGGCCAACAGAATCCCGGATATCGTGGCAGCACACCCAACTGTGAATAACATTATACTGCATATAGGGTCACATGATGTTGTAAAGCAACAGTCTGAAGTGCTGAAAAAGGATTCTCTGCAGTTCATTGACAATTTTAACATTTTCTGGGAGCGCAGACATCTTTTTAAGGCAGATGGACTTTTCCTTAACAAACCAGGAGTAAAGCTGTTCACCTCTAACCTACTTTACTTTCTGCGCCACACATCAGCTCCCTTGGCCAAGGACACGAGACAAGAGGAATCAAAACAAGAGGAAGACATAACAAAGCAGGGCAGTAATCCACCACAGCCCCCGCCTGAGCAAAGATTTGACCATGGAAGACCACAGAGCAGAGATGAGAAATCTCAATCCCCCTCTTCACCCGTCCAACTCCCCTCAGACCCCCTCACCAACCTCCTGACGCCTTTGAGGATCCATACACCCCGCCCATGCCATCGCTCTCTCCACTCACCTTTTCCCCTCCTTCCCCCTGCCCCATGTTGGAGTTCACTGACCAGATGAAGCAACTGGTAGTTGAAGGAACCAAATTTATCCCCCTTCCTTCTCCCATCATTCGCCCCCGGCCAAAAGTAGATGCTGGAATCAAACTTACCCCCCTTCCTTCTCCCATCATTGGCCCCCAGCCAAAAGTAAAACGGCAGGCACCACTGCCCACCCAAGGACGGCAGCTAACTCCTTCTCCCCAGACTGATAAGTATACTTGTGTACAAAATGCAGCAAGCTTTGTCTGATATGTTCGGGGTCCAGGCTGCACGCATAGTGGCACTCATGACTCTTTTCAGGACAAGCCCGGGCCCTGTGTATTAAATCCTTCTTCAATTTATGTTGTGATAGGTAATAGAAAAAGAACGATAAATCCGCTAAGTAAGAACAAGCACTTATCAGCAAACCTCGCAAATTTAGCATTCATTCCTCGTCAGCCAACGCCTATACCAAAAATTGAGACAGATAATTATTTTAACACACTAACACTAGCCTTACTAAACGTCAGGTCTTTGGCAGGAAAATCATTTTTAATTAATGATTTTATTATTAAGCACAATCTTGATTTTATGTTTTTAACTGAAACCTGGTTGGACCATAATAACAGTGGTGCTGTTCTCATTGAGTCAGCTCCCCCTAACTTTAGTTTTATGAGTGAGCATAGAGTGAATAAGAAAGGAGGTGGAGTAGCCATTTTGTATAATGACTGATTCCATTGTACTCAAATATCTTATGGAAATTTTGCTTCTTTTGAATATGTGACTCTTCAGCTAAAGTCCTCCCCTCGAGCTATATTTCTAAATATCTACAGACCACCGAAATACTGTGCAGCTTTCTTCGATGACTTTACTGAACTGCTATCTATAATCTGTATTAACTTTGACTGTGTAATTATTGCTAGTGATTTTAACATTCATGTGGACAACCTGCAGGATAGAGGGACCAAAGAACTGTGTTGTGTTTTTGAGAACTATGGACTGACTCAGCATGTGACGGAACCCACGCACAATAAGGGGCACACTCTGGACTTGATTATCTCCAAGGGTTTAAACATTTCCAAGGTTGTGGTGACTGACGTTGCTCTCTCTGATCATTCATGTGTTTTCTTTAACGGCACTATCTCGGTGCCCAAAAGTGTCCAAACTAAGGTAATCAGAAAACGGTATATCACTGAAAACACCACTGAAACATTCATTCAGCTTTTCTCCTCCACACCCGCCCTCACTGGGGTCTCAGTCAATGAGCTTGTAGATAATTTCAATTTTAAAATTGCAAATGTTATTGATGCCATTGCTCCCACTAAGGTCAAAGCTGTCTGTAGTAAGAAAAGTTCTCCATGGAGAAATGTCATACGGGTAAGAACAGAAAAAACAGAGTGTCGAAAAGCTGAACGCAGGTGGCGAACAACTAATCTCCAGGTCCACTATAACACCTATAAAGAAAGACTTCACATTTATAATTTGGAACTGAGGAATGCTAGGCGGTCCGTCTTCTCTGACATTATCGCCAGAAACAATAATAATTCACGTGCTCTGTTTGCTACTGTTGATAGGTTAATAAACCCTCCAGTACCAGTAGCATCTGAACTTTTATCTACCAAGGCCTGCAATGATTTTGCCTCCTTTTTCGAAGAAAAAATTCAGAAAATTAGACTAACTGTCAGTGCCTCCATATAAAGTAAGGGATATGTGTTGCCACACTGTCCAGGTAAAACAAATTCCAATATCACACAATTTCATATGATCAACCATAAAAACCTGGAGGACAATATACAACATCTGAAAACCTCCTCCTGTTGCCTTGATATTCTACCAACAGGCCTTTTCAAAAATGTTTCAAATTGTATGTCTTCTGATCTTTTACAGATTGTAAACACGTCTCTACTCTCAGGTATCTTCCCAAAGGCCCTGAAAACTGCAGACATCAAGCCACTTTTTAAAGAGAACAATCTAGACACGGCACTACTGAGCAACTATAGGCCGATATCTAACCTTCCATTCTTAAGTAAAATCATTGAAAAGGCGGTTTTTCAACAACTCAACCTTTTCTTGTCACTAAACATTGGTTTTGATGCCTTCCAGTCGGGTTTTCGACCACACCACAGCACTGAGACAGCTCTTGTTAAAGTATTTAATGACATCCACTTAAACACAGATAGTGGCAAAACTGCAGTCTTAGTATTACTTGATCTCAGTGCTGCATTTGACACGGTCGACCACGACATATTACTACACCGATTAGAAAACTGGGTTGGCCTTTCTGGCTCAGTCCTAAACTGGTTTGAATCCTATTTATAGAATAGGGACTACTTTGTATCTATAGGTAATTATACATCTGAGCATTCAAATATGACGTGCGGAGTTCCCCAAGGCTCCGTTCTGGGGCCTCTTCTGTTTAACATCTACATGCTTCCACTGGCTCAGATTATAGAAAACAACAAAATATGTTACCACAGTTATGCGGACGACACACAAATTTACATAACCTTATCGCCAGGAGACTATAGTCCAATACAAACACTGACTAAGTGCATTGAACAAATTAACGACTGCATGTGCCAGAACTTTCTTAAATTAAATGAAGAAAAAACTGAGGTGGTTGTTTTTGGAGCAAAAAAGGAACGATTAAAAGTCAGTGCTCAGCTTCAAACGACAATGTTAAAAACAACAGACACAGCCAGAAATCTTGGTGGAATTATGGACTCAGACCTGAATTTCAACAGCCACATTAAGACAATTACAAAGTCATCCTATTACCACCTTAAGAATATATCAAGGGTAAAGGGACTTATGTCTCAGCAGGTCTCAGCAAATTGCAGGTCCGCTGCAACTCTCAGTTCTTTTAAATCAAGGCTGAAGACCTTTCTTTTTGATGTTGCCTTTCGTTAAATAATTGTCCATTTCTTATACTTTCGTTGCTTATTTTATCTGCTTTTATATAACTGTTTTTAACTGCTCTTTAATGTTTAATTTCTTATACTGCACTGTAACTTTTATTCTTGTATTTTAATTGTCTTCATGTAAAGCACTTTGAATTGCCCTGTTGCTGAAAAGTGCTATACAAATAAAGCTGCCTTGCCTTGCCTTACTTTCTGTCCCCAGAGTCAGAACTAAACAGGGAGAAGCAGCGTTCAGTTTCTATGCTCCACATATCTGGAACCAACTTCCAGAAAATTGCAGGTCCGCTGCAACTCTCAGTTCTTTTAAATCAAGGCTGAAGACCTTTCTTTTTGATGTTGCCTTTCGTTAAATAATTTTTCCATTTCTTATACGTTGCATTGTTGAAACTGTATGAAAATCTATATAAGCATATAAAGAGAAATTACAAAGTAAGACCGGTGGGACCGGCCCGTTCTAGGAACAGCGAGGATTGCTGGTGGATTACGTGTATAGAGCAACGGCTTATACATTGTCCTATACTAGCAACATAAAATCTCTTATTTCATCTGCTTTTATATTTTTAACTGCTTTTAACTGCTCTTTAATGTTTAATTTCTTATACTGCACTGTATCTTTTATTCTTGTATTTTAATCGTTTTCATGTAAAGCACTTTGAATTGCCCTGTTGCTGAAATGTGCTATATAAATAAAGCTGTGTTGCCTTGCCTTACCCACTAAGAAAGCGTTGTGTTGTTATTACGTTATCACTTTCACATATCCTCCGACTTACTTACACCTCCCTTTACGCCGGCTTTGTAATGCCTAACTAATCTGTACTTTATGCAGCCTATTGTATTCTGTATTCTTGTATTGAATGTGAAACTGTATGTTGTCATGCACACTTATGCTTTTCTTGGCCAGGTCGCTGTTGCAATTGAGAACCTGTTCTCAACGGCCTACCTGGTTAAATAATGGTTAAATAAAAAAAGTAGGCTAATTGCCCTGAATATTAATGATTAGGTCCTATTATTGTTATGATAATTATTATTGTTGTTATTATTGTTATCAAAAATCGTAAAAAATCATATTGAATGAAAAATGTTGGGCAGCTACGTTCATAGACTTATTGAAGATAAATGATAATGTTTAATATAGACTATAAAGTTTAGGACAAGACTGATTCATAATGCTGCAGTACGGAGTTTATATAAGATGATACTCTGACGTCCCGTTCCCCATGAAGGCAGCACGGAGCTGCACCGCACAACGCCTAAAGACACACACAAGAGACAGACAGGTTACAGACAGGCAGACAGGTTAGAGACAGACAGGCAGGTTAGAGACAGACAGACAGGCAGGCAGGTTAGAGACAGGCAGGCAGGTTAGAGACAGGCAGGCAGGTTAGAGACAGGCAGGCAGGTTAGAGACAGGCAGGCAGGTTAGAGACAGGCAGGCAGGTTGGAGACAGACAGGCAGGTTAGAGACAGGTTAGAGACAGACAGGTTACAGACAGGTTACAGACAGACAGGCAGGTTAGAGACAGGTTAGAGACAGACAGGCAGGTTAGAGACAGGTTAGAGACAGACAGGCAGGTTAGAGACAGACAGGCAGGTTAGAGACAGACAGGCAGGTTAGAGACAGACAGGCAGGTTAGAGACAGACAGACAGGCAGGTTAGAGACAGACAGGTTAGAGACAGACAGGCAGGTTAGGGTTAGGCAGGCACGCGGGAGATGAAGGAAACGTGACACGCGGGACACGAAGGAAACGTCACACGCGGGAGATGAAGGAAACGTGACACCCGGGACACGAAGGAAACGTGACACGCGGGACACGAAGGAAACGTCACACGCGGGACACGAAGGAAACGTGACACGCGGGACCTGATCCCCGGTCTCCTGGGTGAAAGTCCTGTGTTGTTTGACCCATCCACCCCCCCGACCAACCTCCCTACGTAAATTTTCGCCCTTTCATACTACTTGCTACGGCATAAATTCACACACAATCGCAAGGTAATGTAAGTCAATGGAGGCCAAACGGCGTTGATAAACACGCTACAAAGTGAGCATGCGTCTTGATAACACGCCAGTAATGGCATACGAATTGGCATGTCATGACATTCTGAGAGTGAAGGGTTAAGAGTATGATTTGTTTTTTCACATGTCAGCTTTCTCATTCTCATCAGGAAGGAGTTAAAAAAAATAAAAATAACAAAACGACATAAACATAATGATGTTTAGAGTCGGTGAAGTGAACGCACCGCGGGCGAGGCTGCAGAGTGGCAGGAAGCCGTCCATGATGTGACACAGGAAGTTGAACTCTCCCAGCAGCTCGGAGCAGTCGGCTCGAGCCTCGGCGAACACCGCTCGGCACTTCCTGTACGGGGAGCCCAGTTTGTCGTTGCACACATCACCGATGTCCACCAGGAAGTGGAGGACGTTTCTCAGAGTGCGAGCTGAAAGGGCAAAAGTCACGGTTATATATTTACAAAATATTTACTTTATGGCTGCAACTACAGAATATTATTTTCATGGTGGATTAAAGTGTGGATTATTTTCTGGATGAATGGATTAGTTGTTTTCAGGCTACAAGGAATGAGAGGGGGGAAACGCCAGAGCAGGGGGAATGAGAGGGAGGAAACGCCAGAGCAGGGGGAATGAGAGGGAGGAAACGCCAGAGCAGGGGGAATGAGAGGGAGGAAACGCCAGAGCAGGGGGAATGAGAGGGAGGAAACACCAGAGCAGGGGGAATGAGAGGGAGGAAACACCAGAGCAGGGGGAATGAGAGGGAGGAAACACCAGAGCAGGGGAATGAGAGGGAGGAAACACCAGAGCAGGGGGAATGTGAGGGGGAAACAGAGCAGGGGGAATGAGAGGGGGATACGCCAGAGCAGGGGGAATGACAGGGGGAAACGCCAGAGCAGGGGGAATGAGAGGGGGATACGCCAGAGCAGGGGGAATGACAGGGGGAAACGCCAGAGCAGGGGGAATGAGAGAGGGATACGCCAGAGCAGGGGGAATGAGAGGGGGAAACGCCAGAGCAGGGGGAATGAGAGGGAGGAAACACCAGAGCAGGGGGAATGAGAGGGAGGAAACGACCAGAGCAGGGGGAATGAGAGGGAGGAAACACCAGAGCAGGGGGAATGTGAGGGGGAAACAGAGCAGGGGGAATGAGAGGGGGATACGCCAGAGCAGGGGGAATGACAGGGGGAAACGCCAGAGCAGGGGGAATGAGAGGGGGATACGCCAGAGCAGGGGGAATGAGAGGGGGAAACGCCAGAGCAGGGGGAATGAGACGGGGAAACACCAGAGCAGGGGGAATGAGAGGGGGAAACACCAGAGCAGGGGGAATGAGAGGGGGAAACACCAGAGCAGGGGGAATGAGAGGAGGAAACACCAGAGCAGGAGGAATGAGAGGGGGGAAATGCCAGAGCAGGGGGAATGAGAGGGGGGAAACGCCAGAGCAGGGGGAATGAGAGGGGGATACACCAGAGCAGGGGGAATGAGAGGGGGAAATGCCAGAGCGGGGGGAATGAGAGGGGGAAACACCAGAGCAGGGGGAATGAGAGGGGGAAACACCAGAGCAGGGGGAATGAGAGGGGGAAACACCAGAGCAGGGGGAATGAGAGGGGGAAACACCAGAGCAGGGGGAATGAGAGGGGGAAACATCAGAGCAGGGGGAATGAGAGGGGGAAACATCAGAGCAGGGGGAATGAGAGGGAGTAAGCCCTGACTGCAGTACGTAGATCGAGGAGTGGCTCAACGTTTGACTCCGCCCACTTGCCCAATAGCAACCGAAGAGGAAGAATGTGTGTCTGAGGGAAAAACACAGGACTTCCACCTCTTAATACATCCATGCTTTCACCCCAGAGACCGGGGCTTGTTTCCCGCGGTCACGTCCCCCAGAGACCAGGGCTCCCGCGATTCGCGTCCCCCAGAGACTGGGGCTCGTTTCCCGTGAGTCACGTTTGCTTTCCCCGTTCTTTTCTCCTTAACCCAACCGTCCATTGTTGTCTTGCGTCCCCCAGAGACCAGGGCTCATTTCCCGCGAGTCACGTTTGCTTTCCCCGTTCTTATTTTCCTAATCCCAACCGGTTCTTCTTTTCCTTTTTTATAATCAAAATATCATTATTTATTATAATCTATCTATTTTTTTAGAATTAAAATATGTGTAAAATAAAGTGTGGAACAGTTCGTGAATCGGGCAGTGTCGTAGATCCTCGGAAAATCATCTTGCGCATGTGCATGACGGATCGTGCAGGCGGCTCCCTCTCCTCCCCCTCCTCACCAGCATGAGTTCCACCAATCAGAGGCATCACTGTGGGATTGTTCAGGATTGTGGGTAATGAAGTACTTATCCAAGACATCGTGAATAAAAGACATTTATCTCAAAACAAGGTTAGTGCCCCATGAACATTTGGCGTCTATATGAGCATATACAATCTCTTAGTCATGCCGTAGCTGGTTTTAAGTCTAACATCGACGGTTACCATTTTATGGCTTATACTCAAATTGTCAATGGAGAAATTGCATTGAATTTTTACTTCCGGAACCCACGGTGGGCGAGACTGTTGAGCTCTATAGATGAGAGGGGGAAATGTAGCAATGAAGATGTAGCCTAAAATGTCAACAAAGATTTTCAGTTTACTGTCCCAGAGGAGAGAAGAAACTAGAAACTATTCACAATTAACAAGTTGACATCACACAAGTTTGTCAAACTGATTAATGGATTATCAAAATAGTTGGAGATTAATGTAATAGTTAACTAATCAATTCATCTTTGTAGCTGTAATTTACTTCAAATTATGTGTTGTAATAAAGATTGTATTATCTTTAGAGAGAAGGACTATTAAAACTCCTCAAAGAAGCTCTTTAGGGACTTCTCAAGTACCACGTAACCTGTATTTGTATTTTTACATGAAATGTGCTCAGGCTCACCAATGTGGCGGACACCGTCCGTCAGAGCGAGGATCAGGTCCTGGACTCGTCCTGCCACAGCGTGAGCGTTCCTACTGATCTCTCTGATTCTGTCCAACACGGCTGCAAACCAAAACATCTGACCGTGACAAACAAAAATCTTTGAAATTGCTCCAGTATTGAGCGAGAACGCTGTATCCAGCAGACACAGACCGGGCTGTAATTACTCTACAGGACTAATGTTCAGCATCAGTCAGCGTCTACAAAAAGTTCTCTTTTTGCTGCTGACAGACTCAGATTATTATTCTAAGTGTCTGACAACATTATGAAAGGATCCCTACAGAGATAGACCTTTTAATTAAAGAGTAAGATCCATTTAGTTTAACATGAAACAGCCCCAAAATCACCGTCACCAAACTACACCAGACTCCATGTAAATAATCAGGACTTTTAGTGTGTATAGAGCCAGACTCCATGTAAATAATCAGGACTTTTAGCGTGTATAGAGCCAGACTCCATGTAAATAATCAGGACTTTTAGCGTGTATAGAGCCAGACTCCATGTAAATAATCACTACTTTTAGCGTGTATAGAGCCAGACTCCATGTAAATAATCACTACTTTTAGCGTGTATAGAGCCAGACTCCATGTAAATAATCACTACTTTTAGCGTGTATAGAGCCAGACTCCATGTAAATAATCACTACTTTTAGCGTGTATAGAGCCAGACTCCATGTAAATAATCAGGACTTTTAGCGTGTATAGAGCCAGACTCCATGTAAATAATCAGGACTTTTAGCGTGTATAGAGCCAGACTCCATGTAAATAATCACTACTTTTAGCGTGTATAATGTAGAATAATAATTGGAGTCTGTCAGCAGCAACAACAGAACTTTTAGTGGACGCTAACTGATGCTGAACATTAGTCCTGTAGGGTTACATTACAGCTTGTTTTGATTTAATACTGGACCAGTTTCAAGTCAGACACTTAGACACAAAAAAATTGAGAATAGAGTCCAGGTTGAAAACAAAAACAAAGTTACCATTTAACAGTATTAGTATTATTAACAGCATTTTGTTGTGATGGTGGAGGTGGACGGGTCTTACAGTAAAGGGGCGTGGCTGCTTTCTGCATCAGCTCTTGTGTTTGATTGGCTGCCAGCTCGGCGCTACACAGCAGGCTGGAGGCGGCTCGCTCTGTGTTTTCTAAGGTGTTGCTGAGAGGACCAGTGAGCAGCAGCGACACAAACAGGAAGAGGAGGAACTTCCTGCCATGAGCTGAAATACAAGAGAGGAGAGGCACTGTGATAGGCTGAGCAGGGCCACGCCTACATCTGAGAGCCCCAAATAAAGTCCTGCTAACAATCCCACAATGCACTGCATTTTAGAGCTGTGTGCAGCCATGTCAGCAGTGTTAAAATGTAGCTAAGTACATTTACTCATGTACAAAGTATTAACTTCAATGTACAACAGCAAACAAATAGCGTTACTGCAGAAGTAGTCTATATCCTCGACGTTCCACTTGCTCTGGTGCCGTCGGAAATTCCGCCAGATGTTCTCTTCCTTTGTGTTGGCGTTCTAACCTCCGGCTGATTTGTGAGGACTCTGGTTAACTGCTCCTCAGATCTCTGCAGGGTAAATCCAGACAGCTAGCTAGACTATCTGTCCAAACTGAGTTTTCTGTTGCACGACTAAAACTACTTTTGAACGTCCACATGTTCCACCAAAACAAGTTCCTTCCTGAGACTATTTAGCAGAGGCACCGTGGCTCCGTCCGGTGCTTAGCACCGCCAAAAATGACTGTGATTGGTTTAAAGAAATGCCAATAAACCAGAGCACGTTTTTCTCCCATCCAGGAATGCTGTGTGGACTAACCAGACCTTCCTTCGCAGAGCTGTGGAGGAAGGTCTGGCAAAGCGAGACTACTGCAGAAGTTACTGTTGATAATTAATGTTAAACACTCTGAAACTAACAAACACTCTGAAAACTAACTCAAACTAAACTAAAATTCAACCGTTAAGTCAGAACTAAATAAAAATAAAAACTAATAGTAAATGTAAAACTATGATACCCCTGCAGGAGATCTGACCTGAGCAGAGTGTGGGCAGCAGCACGGAGATGTCGGCGCGGACGCCGGTGGAAAGTCCCATACCGAAGGAGGCCAGGACGGCCAGAGTCAGCGTGGTGTAGACACACAGCCACAGAGACTGATTCTGCAGGAAGAGAGCCGTGACTCCGTACAGGGACGCCAACAGCAGCCCCAAAACAAACGGCAGCAGGCTCCGCCCCTCCTCCAAAAGGTGACCTTTGAACTTCCTCCAGCGGCTGAGGTCAGAGCGCTCCGCTGATCTGGGGAGGGAAACGGGACGGCGTTGATCATTATTTTGTTGTGGAATAGCCTACAACTATAGCCTGACAAGCCAGACCCACATCCAGATGTTGGGTCTGGGAACTCACCATTGGCAGGGCTCAATCCGAGGGGCGGGATAAACGGTTGTCTTTCAAACTCCCTCTGCATGCAATAGGATAGCGCTACAACCAACCAGAGCAACGAAGAAGGTGGCGGAGTTGATAGATTAAACCTTTGCTTTATCCGGTCGGCAAAACTCCAAACACATCTTCCTTTTTTTAAGAATGACTTCAGTGCCGTTCTTTGTTCTTTTCTCAAAGAAAAGCTTAAAGGGATACTTCACCGATTTAGCATTCAGCTTTGTATCAGTAGAAACCCGGTAGTATTTCTGAATGACCGTGCGTCCCTCCCTCATGTCCCCCTGAGACCAGAGATCTCTGTATTGTGGGTCTGGAAAAAATATTCCGATGACGTAAAACGAAAATTTTTGCGTCATCGAAAGATTTTTGCCCAGAGTCTGTGGACTACAGCCAGCTAGTTACGCATGTTTTCAACCCGCCCATAGGGGGTTGGACTGTCTTTACTCGAAGCGAGGCGATCTCAGCCAAAAAAAAACAACTGTCAGCCATCTTGAATCTTCGCTAAACAGGCTCTCTTGTCAGCAGCAAACTTTTACAACAGTTATGTGCATTCAAACTACCCGCAGATGTGTACCACGGGGATACATTGGTACAGATCAGAAAAAATATGCAGGAAACGTTATTACAGACGGAATACTCGACGTACTTCGCGAGCTTCGCCTGCTACGGAGACCAGCACCTCAGCCGATGCCGCTAGCCAGGGAAAGGGACATCTAAAGCGAGCTAACGCTAGCCGGCCACCTGTCCCATCCATCCTGCTTGCAAGTGTCTGCTCATTAAACAACAAACTGGACTACATCCAACTTCAACGATGCTCCCAACGCGAGTTCAGAGACTGCTCTGAACAACAGTATACCAGCACCGGGACTATCGAGCTACCAGGCTGCTATCGCCAGCTCGTTAACACGGACTGGTGCAGAAATGGGGTGATTTGTATCCAACTAACTGCTAACTTGGGAGTGGACTCATAAAGCAGTGAAGCAGGTGCATTCTGCGATTTGGTATCTTTCATCCATATGAGCCAAAAACACATTTTCTGGCTTTTCTCGGCCTAGAAGGCACCAATTTAAAAAAAGAAAATCACATTTCTACTACATAAGTGACCCAATTTAAAGATATATTCAGCTTTCCAGCGGTGAAATATGCCTTTAACTCCAAGCCTTCCAGAGTCGCGGCCAAAGTCGATTCGAAAGACCGCTGTTCGCCAGCAGCAGCAGCCATAAGCGCACCCACCGACTCTATACACAATGTGATTGGCCTGACTCGAGTTTGGTTTTTCCAGCTCTCAGGCCAACGGAGAGGGTCGTCTAGCAACTCTCCAGCTCATATGGATGAAAGACACCAAATCCCAGAATGCACCTGCTTCACTGCTGTATGAGTCCACTCCCAAGCCACGTCTACCGTTTACAGACAGACATGAGGCATTCAACTCAACTCAAATGTGTTTTATTGTCATTTTAACCATATACACGAAACAATGTTTCACCGTGGCTCAAGTGATGTTACACATTTAAGATATATAAAAACTACATTATATAAAAATGACATACGGAACAGGCTACCTTTAGTGCACACACACATTATAGGCTCCGTAAAGTTCAGCTAAGCATACCAGCATTAGGCTTGGTGGGCTGTAAACACCGAGTATAAACACAGCCGTGAATTAGTGTGGAATGTCGAATGGTCGCCATGTAACAGTCACAAACTCCAGCGGTTAGCAGTTAGTTGGATACAAATCACTACATTTCTGCACCAGTCCGTGTCTGTCCTCTTTTACCCGGCGACAGAGCATCTCTAGCTCGGAGGGCTAGCAGGTCTGGTAGCTGGATAGTCTGTTACACTGTTGTGCATCTAGATTTCTAGGCTACTCCAACTACTATAAAATTTGGTTACACTTTACTTGAAGGTATCTATATAAGAGTGAAATGACACTGTCATGAATGTGTCATAAACATTATAAACAAGTCATACAACTCTTGTTTTTTTCCCACGTTTTTGAAGCTATTTCCTAGGGCTGGGCAATGGATATTATATCGATATCGGGATATGAGACTAGATATCGTCTTAGATTTGGGATATTGTAATATCGTGATATGGCATAAGTGTTGTCTTTTCCTGGTTGTAAAGGCTGCATTACAGTAAAGTGATGTACTTTTCTCAACTTACCAGACTGTTCCAGCTGTTCTATTATTTGCCTTTACCCATTTTTCCTTTAAGACATTTCCTTTAAGATGATTATTTATCTAAAATCTAAGTGTGAAGATATTTTGTTAAAGCACCAATTGTCAACCCTAAAATATCGCCGCAATATCGATATCGAGGTATTTGGTCAAGAATATTGTGATATCTGGTTTTCTCCCTATTGCCCAGCCATACTATTTCTGACATTTTTGTCACTCTTTGCAACTTCTTTCATAATTTTTTTCTCTCTAAATGCTATAAAATTGAATAAAACACCAAAATTCAATGAAAGTAGTGAGCTGATCTTTTATTTTAGCCTACTTGTAAAGAGTAATGGTTATATGGAACCATCCACGTTATTTTTTGACAATTTGGTTGAAAGAAACCCAAATTTCTGATATAGGCCTAGAAACATTATGAATATGGGTCAGATTTGACCTAAGGACAACAGGATGGTTAATCCAAATCACGATCTTTGCACTAAACTTATGCTGCGTTCCAGACACACTTTTTAGCCCGTAAGTTACGACTTCACGTCACGAGGTAGGACTTGGTAGCATTCCAGGCAAAGTCACCACTAACCCTTCTTGCTAGCGTTAGCGTTACCTAGCAGCTACCTACCATTGACGTTAGCTAGCATTAGCTGATACTAGCGATTTCTAGTCAGCAAGATATTCTGGGCTTCATTTAATAAACATAACCTGTAGTAGTACACAATCGTGTATTGTTTTGATTACAATGTGCAGAATTACTTTACGTTGCATATTTATTTATTTTTCTCAATGTTAATCACCGGCGTCTGTACAGCATCAACAGGGGTCGCCATTGTTGTTTATGTGTGTGTGACGTCAAAACTGACCTGGTACGAGTTCATGGGTAGTAAGTTACGGTTGGACTGCCGATCCAGGGCACTTTCACGGGTAGAAGGTGGTGAAACCACGGGTTACGGATTGCCTGGAACGATCCTTAAACGATTGTTTCGTTGCCTAAATGTAATTGTCGTCGCCGTAACAAATGAAGGCTACTTATTTTAACCCAAACCTTGATCTTTTCCTAAACCTGGTAGGATTGTAAAGATCTAGTACTTAGCCAAAGAATTTGAATATCAACAACTTCTCAGTCCCTCCCCCCTTTCTGCTAATGCCCAAAAGGGAGAATGAATGCGTGTGCATGAGCAGTGATTGACACGCAGTTAGACATCCCCCCCCCCCCCCGCCCCCCCAGCCCTGATTGGTGCATCTGAACAGTTAGACACCCTCCTGGCCCTGATTGGTGCATATGAACAGTTATGGTGCGTTCTTTTTGCCTCGGAAGTCGGAGGTCGCAACTGGGAATGACGTCACACACGAGTTGAATGCGTTCTTTTTGCAAGTGGGATTTCCATTGTTTCCATTAGCTCTAGCCAGGTTAGCCATTGTTAGCAACGCCAGTTTAAACAACGTATACGCTGTTTTTTGTGCATACAAACCGCGTGACAACACAGATAGAAGACAGCGCTGCGTGTACGACTGATTTAGTGTGACACAAATAAGACAGAAGTGCTTATAACTATGTTACTACAGCTTTCATAACTGTCGATACAGGGAGCAGCCATGTTGGATTTTCAACTCGGGGTACTCGGTGGTTGTACGAGTTCCGAACTCGTAAATACGAGGTCAGGGGGCGTGTTTCCGACTATGACCTCGTAAAATACGAGTTGCGAGGCAAAAAGAACGCACCATTAGACACCCCCCTGGCCCTGATTGGTGCATCTGAACAGGGAGCTGTGGATTTTTGCAACTCACACTCCAGACTGTAGGTGGAGCCAGAGGAGCCGGATTTATTTTAAATGACCTGCTTCATGTAGTTCTACTGGAACATCGGGTCAGTTTCAGCAGATATGACAGAAAGGTAGTTTTAGAAGTCTTACCTACTGCACCTTTAATGTGGGAAGTGAGAATGTTTTTGTTTAGTTTATCTTTTACATCTGAAAATCAGAAATTGGCACAAGTAACACATTTGTGACTGTGACTCTGTGATTATTAGGGCCCGAGCGCCGACAGCGGCGAAGGCCCTATTGGAATTGAAGGAATTATTATTATTCCTCTTCCGCGCAATGAATTGCCTTTTTGAGGGGCTTAACATATTCAAAAACTCACCAAATTTGGCGGTCGAGTCAAGTCTGGTGAAAAACTACGTATTTTATGGGTTTCGGGAATAGGCGCACAAAAATGGCTCGCTAGCGCCCCCTACAATGTTAAAGAAATTGAGCCCCTGCAGTACGTTTAACGTAGACTCACGAAACTTGGTACACCTATGTATCATGTCAAGACGTACAGAAAGCGTCATTAGAGCCATATGCCAAACCCAACAGGAAGTCCGCCATTTTGAATTGAAAGTTCGAAATTAGTGCGATTTTGGCCATTTCCACATGTCGTACTTTAACGAACTCCTCCTAGAGATTTCATCCGATCAACTTCAAATTTGGTCTGTGCCATCTTAAGACATGATAGATGAAAAGTTGTAAAAAGAAAAACTTTTGATCATAGGGCATGGCCGTGGCGGGGCGGCCATTTTGTGCGTTTCGCCATCGAAACAGGAAGTTGGTGTAACTCAAGTGTCCATTGTCCACTTGGCTCGAAACTTTTCACGATTCATAATAGTCCAACCCTGAGGACATATAAGGTCCGATATTTACTCAATGTCATAGCGCCCCCTAGTGGCAGCAGGAAGTAGGCCTAAAAGTCAAGGTGCTATACTTTAACGAACTCCTCCTAGAGATTTCATCCGATGGACTTCAAAATTGGTCTGTACCATCACAACACCTTTCCGATGAAAAGTTGTTAAAAGAAAAACTTTTCGTCAGACGGCGTGGGCGTGGCGTGGCGGCCATTTTGAGCATCCTTCGATGAACAAAGAAGTTGTTGTAACTTTAGTGTACGTTGTCATATTTGTCCGAAACTTCTCACGTTTAACAAGGGTCCAGACCTGAGGACACCTACAGGCCAAAATTGACATTTCGTCATAGCGCCCCCCGCTGGCAACACAAAATCTGCCTTATATGACAAACATCATCCGATTTACATGAAACTTATAATGTGTGGTCTATATGTGATACTGAGCCGCCCCATATACTCTAACCACGCCCACGTACTCAGGCCACGCCCCCTTTCGTAATATTTGAACAGTTTAAGGTACACCTTTGTGTGAGGTATCATTGAACTCAGCAGAGAGTTCCTTCTTCATTGGTGATGGTTTGGCCCGCCCCCTATGCTTAGGCCACGCCCCCTTTCATAACTGGTGACCCATTTAAGGTACACTATTGTGTAAGGTATCATTGAACTCAGCAGAGAGTTCCTTCTTCATTGGTGATGGTTTGGCCCGCCCCTATGATTAAGCCACGCCCCCTTTCACAAATAATGAACTGTACGACATTGAGTCTTGTGTGAGGTATCGTTGAACTCGTCAGGGAGTTCCCTTTTCATTGGTGACAATTTTCAACGTCTGATTGCCGCGCAGATGCACGGTCGCAAGGAGCGGCGTCCGCCACTAACCCCGACGCGCGCAGAGGAGCGAGGGCCCGTCCATCGCTGCTTGCAGCTTTAATTTCAGTTTATTACTGTAAATATATAAACAAAAATGCATGTAAATAATCAACAGACTGGATTTCTCTCCCATATTAATGTTTACAAACTGCTGATATTGTCAATAACACATGTCATTATTTCTCAAAATGGATGAGCAGGATCCTCTCCATCACAGTAATGTTAGCAGGTCAAACAGTAGATATCTTCATGCTAGCTAGCTAACATCTCACCTGTTGAGGACTCCTCTGACAGTCCGTCTAACTCCGCCCTTCTCCACCTGGACTGCGAGGTATCTTTTTCTCTTTTCATCCTTCATTTCTTCGTTTTATTTCTGTCTCACTGTGTGTGTTCATTGCCTCGTCGTGTCTCCTGGATACCAAAGAAATTACGTCAATGTGAACGTTCAAGCAGCTCCATCTGACAAACGGACCAACTGACAAATCAAATCAAAACAGCAGCATCACTGTGACTGACTGAAAGCTTGTTGATACAAGACTTTGGATGGATGATGGCTCTCTCTGACCGGCGCAGACCTTCAGCTCCTCACAGCAGTGAGTTTAATCTTTACCAACTTCTGTTCTTAGACTTTTTGGAAAGCTAACATTTAGCTAACGCTAGCAGCCCCATTGGTTTGTGGACTGCATGTTTTGAAGCTTCGAGTTTTGGGATACTGCCGTTACCAGCTAGCTAGCTAGCTAACGCACCAGGCTTCATGTAAATAATCAGGACTTTTATCATGGTAAAACACACTTAATTCAAAGTGAACGGAAACAAAATAAAACTTTCAAAGGCCGTCTTGGTTCATCTTTCCACTGTTCCAACAATCACCACTCTGGTCTGGTTGAAATAAACCCTTAATTCACCCATTTACATGTGGAGATATGCTGGCTCTATACACGCTAAAAGTAGTGATTATTTACATGGAGTCTGGCTCTATACACGCTAAAAGTAGTGATTATTTACATGGAGTCTGGCTCTATACACGCTAAAAGTAATGATTATTTACATGGAGTCTGGCTCTATACAGACTAAAAGTAGTGATTATTTACAACCCCAAATCAGAAAAAGTTAGGACAGTATGGAAAACACAAATAAAAAAAGAAAGTAGTGATTTCTAAATGTACTTTGACTTGTATTTCATTGCAGACAATACAACAGCACATCATTTAATGTGTTCCTCATGATTTTTATTGTTTTTCTTTCAAAAAAACAAAATTCCTATTTTGGTTCTTGCAACACATTTCAAAAAAAGTTGGAACAGTAAAGCATTTACCACTTTGTAATGTTGCCATTCCTTTTCACAACACTTAAAAGACGTTTAGGGACTGAAGACACCAAGTGATGAAGTGTTTCAGGTGTAATTTTGTCCCATTCTTGCTGCAAACAAGTCTTAAGGTGGGCAACAGTACGGGGTCTTCGTTGTCGCATTTTGCGCTTCAAAATGCGCCACACATTCTCTATTGGAGACAGGTCGGGACTGCAGGCAGGCCAGTCAAGTACCCGTATCCTCTTCCTCCGCAGCCAGGACTTTGTAATGTGGTTTTGCATTATCTTGTTGAAATATGCATGGATGTC
Organism: Gymnocephalus cernua; assembly: GCA_023631565.1. Lineage (NCBI taxonomy): Eukaryota > Metazoa > Chordata > Actinopteri > Perciformes > Percidae > Gymnocephalus > Gymnocephalus cernua. The sequence goes on from CM042429.1 coordinate 2,113,938, forward strand.
CCTGGAAAAGATGTCTTCTTGAAGGCAGCATATTGTGCTCCAAAATCTCTATGTACTTTTCAGCATTAATGGTGCCATCACAGTAGTGCAAGTTACCTTTGCCAAGGGCACTGACACAACCCCATACCATGACAGACCCTGGCTTTTGGACTTGTTGCTGGTAACAGTCTGGATGATCCTTTTCTTCTTTGGTCCGGAGCACACAACGTCCATTTTTTCCAAAAAATAGGCCTACCTGAAATACTGATTCATCTGACCACAGTACACGTTTCCACTGTGTGATGGTCCATCCCAGATGCCTCTGAGCCCAGAGAAGTCGACGGCGCTTCTGGCCACTGTTAACATAGGGCTTCCTTTTGGCACAGTACAGTTTTAACTGGCATTTGTGGCTGTAACTACGTATTGTGGTACTTGACAAAGGTTTGCCAAAGTAGTCCTGAGCCCATGTGGTGATATTGCTTATAGATGAATGACGATTCTTGATGCAGTGCCGCCTGAGGGATCGGAGATCACGGTTGTTCAGCTTAGGCTTGCGCCCTTGTCCTTTACGCACTGAAATTCCTCCTCATTCCTTGAATCTTTTAATTATGTTATGCACTGTTGAAGGTGAAATAAGCAAATGTCTTCCTATCTTTCTTTGAGGAACATTGTTTTTAAACATTTCAATAATTTTCTCACGTTTTTGTTGGCAAACTGGCGATCCTCGGCCCATCTTTGCTCCTAAAGGACTAGACCTTTCTTGGATGCTGCTTCTGTACCAAATCATAATTACAATCACCTGTTGACATCACCTGTTTCAAATCACATCATTTTTTAACCAATTACCTGATTACTAGCCCTTAATTGCTCCTGTCCCAACCTTTTTTGGAATGTGTTGCAGGTCTGAATGACAGGAAAGGATGTATATTTACAAATGAAATTAAGTTGACCAGACAGAACATGAAATATTTTGTGTTCACATTGTCTGCAATGAAATACAAGTCAAAGTACATTTAGAAATCACTACTTTCTTTTTTTATTTGTGTTTTTCATACTGTCCCAACTTTTTCTGATTTGGGGTTGTACATGGAGTCTGGCTCTATACACGCTAAAAGTCCTGATTATTTACATGGAGTCTGGCTCTATACACGCTAAAAGTCCTGATTATTTACATGGAGTCTGGCTCTATACACGCTAAAAGTACTTATTATTTACATGGAGTCTGGCTCTATACACGCTAAAAGTCCTGATTATTTACATGGAGTCTGGCTCTATACACGCTAAAAGTCCTGATTATTTACATGGAGTCTGGCTCTATACACGCTAAAAGTACTGATTATTTACATGGAGTCTGGCTCTATACACGCTAAAAGTCCTGATTATTTACATGGAGTCTGGCTCTATACACGCTAAAAGTCCTGATTATTTACATGGAGTCTGGCTCTATACACGCTAAAAGTACTGATTATTTACATGGAGTCTGGCTCTATACACGCTAAAAGTCCTGATTATTTACATGGAGTCTGGCTCTATACACGCTAAAAGTCCTGATTATTTACATGGAGTCTGGCTCTATACACGCTAAAAGTACTGATTATTTACATGGAGTCTGGCTCTATACACGCTAAAAGTAATGATTATTTACATGGAGTCTGGCTCTATACACGCTAAAAGTAATGATTATTTACATGGAGTCTGGCTCTATACACGCTAAAAGTAATGATTATTTACATGGAGTCTGGCTCTATACACGCTAAAAGTAGTGATGATTTACATGGAGTCTGGTGTAGTTTGGTGATGGTGATTTCGGGGCTGTTTGATGTTTAACTAAAAGGATCTTACTCTTTAACTTAGAGGTCTATCTCTGTAGGGATCCTTTCATAATGTTGTCAGACACTTAGAATAATAATCTGAGTCTGTCAGCAGCAACAACAGAACTTTAGTGGATGCTAACTGGCGCTGAACCAGCTCACACTAGCGGTAGCTAGCTAGCTAGCTTGGTTGCCATAACACTGAACAAGACATTTTTAGGCGACAAAATGTTCCAGTTAACTTCGCCGAAGTAAAAACACAAAGGGTAAATATTTTAAAAGTTTTAAATGTTAACACGGACAACACTCAAAAAGAAGTTTAGGCTCTAATGTTATCTTCAACTAAATATAAAAACTAAAACCTTTCAGAAAAACAAAAACAAAATCGAAAAAAGCGGCAAAAACGCAACAAAAATGGAGAAGAAAGCAACGAAAACGCAGAAAAAAAACGAAAAAAGCAGAAAAACGTCCAAGAAAGGACAAAAAGGTCGTAAAAAGCATCATAAAGCCTCTTTCCTGGGTTTTTTTCACGCTGTGTTGAACTAGACTTTAAAACTAGTGATTGAGACCATACACTCATTATGAAAATGTTTATTGAGGTAATAAATCAAGTGAGAAGTAGGCTCATTTTCTCACAGACTTCTACAGCCCCCTGCTGGAAGTTAGAGAGAATGCAGCGTCAAGGAGCTTCACACGTAACACATTAGGTTTTTACAATCTGTGGTTGTTGCATGTTTTGTTTGTGTCTGTCCTCCAGCTGTGGAGAGGCTCATTTTGAGGGCCCTACCTCCTGCTGTGCATCGGTTCATCTTCAGCCAATCGGAAGAGTTTTGGGTGGCCCACCTGGTCTTCAGGGCGCTGTTTGGAGCAGTGAGCGGTACAGGTGAGAAGCAAAGGTAAACAACCTGGAAGAAACTTGGGGTCTACAATACTTGTCTCTGTACGCCGATTGCAGTGTTATACATTTGTAGTCTTGATTTGGGTGTGTACAGTGCTCATTTACATTTATAAGGGTTAGAAATCTGGTTCTTCAAGTAAATTGTAGCACACCATAGTCAACTTTAATCAAATAAAATGTATTTCCCCACAAAATGGTGGCTAGTAAAACTGTTGAGTGGTAATTAGCTTTGTAAAACCACTCGCCACAGTGGCTGGTGAGCAATACAGTTAATGTCCAACCCTGTTCCTGTCCCTCAGTTGTGTTCCTGGGCGTCTCTAACAGCCTCCCGCTGACCTCGGACCTGATGCCAGTGGCAGCAGCTGTCTTTATCGGTGAGGAGACCAAACATTTCATCAGTTTGTATGTGAAATAATAATGACACATCTGGCTGTAATAAACGTGCCTCTGTTCCAGCTGTGTGCGTCGTCTGCGGAGCGTTGTCCTCCTCCTCCAGGTGTTCGGCCCTCCTCATGTTTCCCAGCATCCTCGGCTCCCACGGCCAAGCGTACCTGATGCTCTTCATCCTGTCGGTGCTCTACAGTGGTGAGACACACACACACACACAGGGAGTCAATGCATTCTCATGAACAGGTTCCTATGATATCTTACAAAACGTTATGTACACAAACTCGTATGATTTTCTACGAAATAAGGCGACTGCTGGCCGGTCACTAGACTGTTAAGTTTAGCGTCGTTACAGTTAAATTTAGCCGAGAGAAGGGTACAGAGCCCCGTGAGGTTACGTCCTTTCAGAGGCTGTTAGAGTTAAGTGAGACACCAAAACCACTAGTTGAGATTAGAAAAAAAGATTGTGGTTTGGATTAAAACACTGATCTCCATAAGTAGTACACGAACACCTGTTTCTTGGGTGAAAGTCTGGTGTTTTTTGTGTGCGTCTCAGGTCCAGTTTTTAACATCCAGCGTAACGTGGAGACGGCTGCTCTGTCTCTGAGCTGTAATCTGGATCTGCAGGTTCATCACAGCAAGTTACTATGGAGACACGCCATCAGACCGTTCATCGTCATCACACAGGAGCTCATGGTGAGAAGCTAACAGCTACGCTAGCTGCTCTCTCTGTGAGGCTAGACCCAGAAAAAGCAGAACTTTTAACCCAACCATATGGTTGCTTGAGTTGGGTCAGTTTAGGGCTGTCAAAAGTGGAGAAAAAAAATGACTTTTGAATATTCATTCTAAAGACCACAGACCACAGGACCACTTTGTCAAAATAGATTAATTCATCTGCAATTTGACATTGATTAAGTCAGACAACATGAATTTAAATGGAGGAGCTGGGGTGCAAGCGCTAGCAGAGATGCAGCAATGCAGGCTGGGAAAAGCAGTTTAAATAGAGCCAATCAAAAGAGGGAATCAGCTGAACCCCATCAGCTGGTGTGCTGCTTTGGAACTGTCAGCTATGAGCTGAGATAATAGCCAAGCTTGACTCCGTGACCTGCCAGAACTTATGCTATGCTTCATATTTGAATATCTATGTTTGTGTATTTTTTCCATAAGAGGGCAATCCAATACAATGGGAGACATAATTACTTGTGTAACGTTAAGGCCGGTTTATGCTTCTGCATTAAATCTATGTTGTGTCTATGTACGTAGCTACGTGGAGATACCGACCCTACGCCGTAGCCTGACTCAAACAGTGTTACTACACATCTCTCGGTCGTGGCTTGGTAGCGATGCATTTCACCCCCGACTCATTTCCTGGTTGTCCTCAATCAACAACATGAAATCAAGGAGAGGGTTAACTTCTCCTGCTCCAGGTTTCCCACCGTGGTCAGAAAGAACAGAGGAGACACTTCGTTTCTCTCACCATGACTCTGAAGATAATCACAGCCACTCTCTCGCACACAGACACACTCACTCACTCACTCACACACACACACACACACACACACACACACACTCACTCTCTGGTGGAGCCTTTGCAGAACCATAAACCATGCTTTAGTCTCTCTCTCTCTCTCTCTCTCTCTCTCTCTCTCGCTCTCTCTCTCTCTCTCTCTCTCTCTCTCTCGAGCGTGCAGCAGGCAGGACTTGACCCAGCAGATTACACCGCCGTCACGGAGCCGTTCCCATTGTGGTCATGAACAAACCGTCTCTTGCTGTTCCATTCAATGTTAGCAGTTTCACATACAACTCAGTTTCATATATATATATATATATATATATATATATATATATATATATATATATATAGTATGATAGTATGGGTTTTGTTGGAGCCCCCTGGTCTAGTACAGCAAAGAGCCAAGGACATTATTTAATGTTCCCTGACTTGTTTATCAAGCTTCATTGCTAAATTAGTACATCCTAAAATATTGCTTCAGCTAACGTTCCTGACTTGTTATTAAGGGTTAAAACTGTACTAACGTTTATAATTGTCTATCTCACTCTTTATGGACAACAACTAACCGTTATACCAGTAAAACGTTGATATGTAATACGTGAATTAATTAAACATCTAGTTCTGCTGCCATGTGGATGAATCGTACGACGTCAAGTCAGCAGGTCACCGAAATTTGTCCCGAGTTGTTCCGACTTCATCAGGCGTTCAGCACGCTCATTTTTCAACTCGGAAACTATGTTTCCGACACCACAGTAGTGTAATCTACGTGATATGCAGGTGTACGCCGCATACCCACTAGGAAAGGCCAAGGATTTCAGTATACCCACTTACAAAAACGCAAGGATACCGTTACGTAACGATGGTTGTTTTGTGAGAACTTTCACACGTTCATAAATTCTCCCTTGACGCTTTAACTATTCCTCGAATAACTCGAATAATTCGATTACAAAAAATCCTCGAAGCAAAATTCTTTGCCTCGAAGCTTCGTTAAATCAATGTAACTAACGGTGTACGGCTCGCTGTGTTTCCGCACGGATGATTATTACTAGCGCACAACAGGCGGACGCTTCTGTGGACACAAGACTGACGGCGCAGATTACAAATCAAGGAAGACGAAAACAGTGAGGGTCCAACAGAAGAGACAGGCGAGAGAAAACGACAGAAAGTTTGGGATCATTTTAAGCTGCAAACATGCTGCTACATCATCTCAGTAGAAAACATCTGGTCTACTCATCCGTTCCACGGAGCCAACCGACACAAGGTAACATAACCGTCTGTCTGTTTTACACACCTACAGCACGCTACGCTGCAAATAGACATGTTTTACAAACAATTTAAAACGAAAGCTGTCAGTTTGTAGTCAAACTGTTTATTAGTTTGCTACTAATCTTTGGAAACTTAGCTGCTCCTGGAGACAAACCAGCCCCTCCCCCCTGGAGCATGGCTACTTAATATGCATGTGAATGACATCACCAGACCATGCCTGTGATGTCTGCATTCTTTATTTTTTCTCCTCACAGCATTAGCCTTCTTAAAGGGATACTTCACCGATTTAGCATTCAGCTTTATATCAGTAGAAACCCGGTAGTATTTCTGAATGACCGTGCTTCCCTCCCTCATGTCCCCCTGAGAGGGGAGATATCTGCATTGTGGGTCTGGAAAAAAATATTCCGATGACGTAAAAAGGAAAATTTTGCGTCATCGAAAGATTTTTGCCCAGAGTCTGTGGACTACAGCCAACTAGTTCCGCATGTTTTCAACCTGCCCATAGGGGGTTGGACTGCCGAGTCCATTCGGAAAAGCCCGAGTCGCTAAACAGGGTCTCTTTTCAGCAGCAAACTTTTAAAACAGTTATGTGCATTCAAACTACCGCACATGTGTAGCACGTGTATTTACCCTCGGCTTAGTGAACAGCTCTTTTTAATATCCAGTGCAAAGAGCCAGAGGCAGGAAGGGGAAGGGGGTGAAAAAGACCAAAGGTCTTGGAATTTGGCAATACATTTTTTTGCTTTTTCTAAAAAAAGGAAACCTGTCTTTTGTGTATATATATATATAAAACACAGGTTTCCTTTTTTTAATGAACAGCCATAATAAATATATTTACTATTGCTGTTTACTAAGTATTTCATACTAAGTATTTCTTATCCGATTACTCGATTAATCAATTAATCGATGAAATAATCGATAGAATACTTGATTACTAAAATAATCGATAGCTTCAGCCCTAGTTGCTTGGCCGTCATTCTCTGTGCAAATATGAAATGAACAAATGTGAATCACTAAAGTAGATATATGAAATGAAAGCAACGTTAAAGTACACTCTGTCAGTGTTTTGGTAAGCCGGCCCCTGAAGACATACTGCTGCTTCAGATGACTGCAGCAGATGTTAACGTTACAGAAACTACAGAACATGAGCCGGATGAGGCTGATGCTGCACGCCGTAACGTTACAAAAAACACATGAGGTTGACGCTGTGGGACGGGCGAGTCTAATGCTGGGAGGGAAAAAATGACAGTATACTCACTACAAAAAACTAGACTACACCACTGCGACACGACATGAACGCAGCAATGTATCCGTCTTTTTCTTCTTCTTCAGGATGACGAACCACAGTTCCAGTCGGAGGCTCGGAGCGTCAGCAGGAAGTTTCAGGACATCAGAGACGAGGTCTTCCTTCAGTACGGATTCGACCGGTTCAAACCAAAAGACAGCGCCAGAGGGAACAGCACTCAGGAACAGTTCACCTTCAAGACCAGGATGCAGTGCGACAGTGAGAGGACAACGATATTAGACCCTTTTTATCTTCCATTTGTGTCTTCTTCCAGACTGGTAGAAAGAAATCTAGGGCTGCACAATGTGAGGAAAAAATCCAATTGCGATTATATTGACTAGTATTGCTGTGTGTGCGTGTCTGTGTGCGCACGCACGTGTATGTGTGTGTGTGTGCGATTATATTGACTAATATTGCGATATGATTCATGATATTGAAGGGAATGATAATTTTTGTATCGTTTATCATTCTCATTTTCATTGAAAAATATTAAAATTACAGAAATGTAAATGAGGATCTGTTCCAAACAAAGATTAATTTTTTGTCTGGTGGAGAGGATCTGTAGGCCGGGACATCTCTGCAGCACCACAATACTTCATTCAGAATGGTTTGACACATGTTTTGCCTTTTACAAATATTGCGCTCCCCGTATGATTTGGATATTGCGCTAGTCCATAATGCAGTTTGGATAATATTGCGAATAATTGTGCAGCCCTAAAGAAAATATTTATACACTTAGTATTGTCTGTTTGTGTCTGTAGATTTCTCCTAAATTCACCAAAAGTTAGCTTTAGATAGTGCCTCATTTGTGTGTGTGTGTGTGTGTGTGTGTGTGTGTGTGTGTGTGTGTGTGTGTGTGTGTGTGTGTGTGTGTGTGTGTGTGTGTGTTTTCCAGGTGTGGTGAATGAGGGCGTGCAGCGATGTGCTGATTGGTTCAGCCACAGGTGGGCGGAGTGTATGAAGGCGATCCCCGTCCCCGTCATCAACCACGTCCTCTGCGTCTCCATGAAGTTCAACTTCCTGTGTGATGTGATGAGAGGTGAAAGGTCACACTGCCCTGAAAAAAAACCTTGGAAGAACCTACAAATTTTAAAAATTAGTCATCAATCACACAGAATATTTGACATTGACTCAATGTTAAAAAAAAGTCAGTTTAATGATTATTTTCATTTGTCCTAAATTTAAAAAAGTAATTGTCTTTATTGATTTAATGTAAATTATTCATTCAGTTTAACCTGAAATGTTTAACTCCATTATTTTCAGCCAGCTCATGCAGGTGTCCTCTCTGCTGATTGGCTGATTCCCGCTACCCCGAACATGAATAACAAGTCCTTCCAGTTCTAGTGTGTTGTTTGAGGTTGGTTTGGTGTGTCATGACCTTGACTCTGAAGTGCATTATTCTCTGTCCTCTCTGCCAGTGATGACTCCGTGGTGCAGAGAGCAGATCCCCATCGAAGGAAACTTCGGTAAGCTGTTTGATCAGCTGAACCGTTCGGTCAACCTGCTGTCCAGAGAGTTCAGCACCAAGCTCACCCTGCAGGTCTCAACCTTCCCTTCAACACAACCTTCCCTTCAACACAACCTTCCCTTCAACACAACCTCCCCTTCAAAACAACCTTACCTTCAACACAACCTCCAACACAACCTTCCCTTCAACACAACCTTCCCTTCAACACAACCTCCCCTTCAAAACAACCTTCCCTTCAACACAACCTTCAACACAACCTTCAACACAACCTTCAACACAACCTTCAACACAACCTTCCCTTCAACACAACCTTCCCTTCAACGCAACCTTCAACACAACCTTCCCTTCAACACAACCTTCCCTTCAACACAACCTCCCCTTCAAAACAGCCTTCCCTTCAACACAACCTTCAACACAACCTTCCCTTCAACGCAACCTTCAACACAACCTTCCCTTCAACACAACCTTCCCTTCAACACAACCTTCCCTTCAACGCAACCTTCAACACAACCTTCCCTTCAACACAACCTTCCCTTCAACACAACCTTCCCTTCAACACAACCTTCAACACAACCTTCCCTTCAACACAACCTTCCCTTCAACACAACCTTCAACACAACCTTCCCTTCAACACAACCTTCAACACAACCTTCAACACAACCTTCCCTTCAACACAACCTTCAACACAACCTTCCCTTCAACACAACCTTCCCTTCAACACAACCTTCCCTTCAACACAACCTTCAACACAACCTTCCCTTCAACACAACCTTCAACACAACCTTCAACACAACCTTCCCTTCAACACAACCTTCCCTTCAACACAACCTTCAACACAACCTTCCCTTCAACACAACCTTCCCTTCAACACAACCTTCAACACAACCTTCCCTTCAACACAACCTTCAACACAACCTTCCCTTCAACACAACCTTCCCTTCAACACAACCTTCCCTTCAACACAACCTTCAACACAACCTTCCCTTCAACACAACCTTCAACACAACCTTCAACACAACCTTCCCTTCAACACAACCTTCCCTTCAACACAACCTTCAACACAACCTTCCCTTCAACACAACCTTCAACACAACCTTCCCTTCAACACAACCTTCCCTTCAACACAACCTTCAACACAACCTTCCCTTCAACACAACCTTCCCTTCAACACAACCTTCAACACAACCTTCCCTTCAACACAACCTTCAACACAACGTTCCCTTCAACACAACGTTCCCTTCAAAACAACGTTCCCTTCAATGGCTGCTTGCCTATTGCTGGGTTACCTACACCCCCCCATTCCCCTAACCCTGTTGCAGTTCATGTGTTAAACCGTGTTGTATGTGCTTATTGCCGAGGTTTTTTCCTGTTCCCACACTGTATTCCGTACTGTACCGAGCATTGTTTGGGAGTCGCTTTTTTCCCTACTCTTTCCCCATGTTTTGCTGTATCTTCCTTATTTGTATTGTGAAGCACTTTGTGATTTTTATCTGTGAAAGGTGCTATATAAATAAACTTTACTTACTTACTTACTTTACTTCAACACAAACTTTACATTTACAGCTGACGTCATCAACAATATGTGCGATAGTTGCCAACAGGAGTGGCGTCTTGCCCCAGCCATCCAGAAAAGTTAGCAAGCTTTAAACATTAAATTAAAACCAGCTTAAAGATGTGTGTTTGTTGCGCGTTCGGTTGTCAGAATGGATATTCCACAGGGTACCCATTGAGTCTTAAAAGCATTTAAAAAGTTGAATTTAATATTCTATGGACTGAGGATGGGAGGAGGATTCAGCAGAATCCCGATTTGTCTGCATTGCACTCCGCCATACTTCCGTTGCCAAACTGCGCGTTAACCCTAACCCTTTGTTTTAGTTTGGCGGGGTTTATGACATTTACTGCAGCCAACCAGCAGCAGGGCAGGGTCTTTCCTACAGAGAGGAATTTTTGGCGCTCCCCAAAGAGGTTATAGCCAGGTCCAAAAGAAAATCACCAGCACCAAAGCATCTTTGACTTCGAGCAGTCAACTTCCCGCTCATCAACAGCCGCTGTATTTCACACATGCGGCTGGCACTGAGCCGTATGTGCCGACAGTGTTGTTGTCATTACTTAAAATTCCTCATGGGGGAGACAGAAACTACACACTATAGCTTTAACGGGTTGAAAACTCCTTGTAGTTGTCTTAAAGGTATAGTGGAGGATTTTCTTTTTCCGGGTGGATCATGAAGACTATTGGTCCTCCTAGTTGTCAGTCATTCTGCTGATATGTTTACGTAAGGCCGTCGTACGTGCTCGTCCCGAGGTAGTTTTAGCTTTCTGCGGCCTCTAACCCGACCGCCTTCTCCCCGCTCTCGGCTGGTGCTGGCTCTTGCGCCCCCGCCCCGACCTCGTTTCCCTCGGCCTCTAGGCAAAAAAAGTGCAAATCTTCTTTTGGAAACATATAAACAGAGCGTGCACAAGGAGAACTAGGCGTGTGCACGCTCTCTCGTGCACACGTTTAATAGGCGTTCCCTCTCGGGAGCAGGTAGAGTGTTGTGCATGTGCATTTTTTCAAAAAGTGCAGAGGGCGGTTCTTTTCTAAAATTTGGGGAAATCCTCCACTATACCTTTAAGTAACAGTCAACGTCTGTGTTTTCATATTTTGAATTGTCACCTGCCTCCTGAATTTGTTGTTTTCCTTCACATAAATGTAGATGTTTCCACCATAAATTTGTGCATAAATATCTATCAGAATGCAGTAAAGGAAGTATTTGATGCTCATAAATGTACTAGGCGAGGACCTCTAGACCCTCCACGTAATGTGTCCCCCCCAAAGGCCCATTCTGATCCAGGACAAACCCTGCAGGGGGCCATCCAGATGTTTTGACTTCTGGTACTGTCTATGCAGCAGCCCCTGTTCCGTACATCCAGTTAACTATAAAGTGTGTAAGCTCTGGCGCTCTCTGTGATGAGTTTATGTGACGTCTGACCTCCTGCAGGAGCATCAGCAGCAGCAGGCGGTGCTGGACGGAGCGCTGCTGGGTCAGAACATCACTCAGGCGGTTCGAGAATCCTTCCGGGGATTGACGACGACCATGAAGCAGCTGAACAACGTCCTGCAGCATCTGCTCTCCTTCACCTTCATCACCATGTTCACTCAGTAAGATCTTAAGAGTGTGTGTCTGTGTGTATATGTGTCTATGTATGTGTGTGTGTGTCCGTGTGTGTGTCTTTGTGTCTGTGTTTCTGTGTGTTTGTGTCAAATATCACAATATTTTGGACCAAATACATCAATGTTGATATTGTGAGGTTGACTATTGGCGCTAACGACCAAAACTACTTTTGAACGTCCACATGTTCCACCAAAACAAGTTCCTTCCTGAGACTATTTAGCAGAGGCACCGTGGCTCCGTCCGGAGCTTAGCACTGCCCAAGATGATTGTGATTGGTTTAAAGAAGAGACTACTACAGGGCTCCAGACTAACTTTTTGCCTTGGTTGCACTGGTGCGCCTAACTTTTTTATTTAGGTGCACCAGCACAACATTTAGGTGAACCCAAATTTTTCCTCGTGGCGCCGTTAACGCGGTCAAGGTCACCTTTTTAATCACGCCATATGTAAATGATTTTAAACAAGAATAAGGTGTAGGTAAATACTTTTTAGTTGAAGGACAATCATACTGCATATAAAAATAAAAATATGGAAAAAAAAAAAAGTTTGAAGTGCTTCACTGAGCTGCCAAACTAAAACATTTTAAAATAGAAAGTGCTCTTGTTGCATGCCCCTCAGATGGCCAACACCTGTAATTTGGCCTTCTTCCCCTTTGGCCTTGGCTAAACCAGCTCTCCACACTCACTAGCAAAGTGGGCTAAATGTTCCGTTTTAAGTCAAAGCCACTTTTCACAAGCTCTTTTATTAAAACAGATTGTGATTAAAATAAAATGCAAAGACAGCTGGTTTACTTCCCAGTGTGAAAAGATACAGCTGCAACATATGTAAATGAAAATTAACTGAAATAAATAGCCTAGCATCTGTGGCCCTATGCTGCATGTCATCCCCCCCACCCCCCTCTCCCCTTTCATGTCTTCAGCTTTCCTATCAAAATAAAGGCCGAAAATGCCCCTCCCCCCAAAAGAAAATAGGGAGAGGGAGAGGGAGTGCGATGGACTGACGCGTCTGCTACTCACAGAGTGACGGCTGACTCATGAATGGGTCCAGCACGGGTCGAATGCTTTGGCGGGTCAGCGGCGTTACACACATCTTGTGTATGAAATGTCTGTATCGTCACTGCGCTGCATTTTTATGAATTATGATATTCTGGCCACATCTCTCACCCAGGTCCAGCAGGCTCCGTGAAGTTAGTTGCATTCAATAACTTTGTCTTTGTTTTTCGCAATTAAAACTGTAGACAAATGTCGCAGTGTGGACGGACGCCATGTCTCTCCGTGTTGCAGGGGAGTCGTATGTGCTAGGTGCACCGGTGCGACCTAGGAAAAATGTTAGTCGCACCCTTACAAAATTTGGGCGCATGTGCGACCAAATTGGTCGCACTCTCGAGCCCTGTACTAAGTCACTGACCGACATGACCTCCTCCTCTTCCTCCTCTTCCTCAGAGCGTTTGGTTACCTCCGACAGTACAAGAGGGACGTCCGATTCGACAATGTCTACATCACCACCTACTTCAGACAGATCGACGCCCGCAGGAGGAGAGCGGTATTATCATCTTCATCTTCATCAGGGCTGGGTGTCACCACTCACTTCCCGATTCGATTCTGAATCACAAAGTCCCGATTTGATTACATTTTTTATTTAATTTCCCCAGATTCAATGTCGATTTGGGATATTTCAGTTACAAAATCAATTTATCTTTATATTCTACGATCAAACAAGGTTCCCTCTAACCTGTTGCATTATTAAAAGTATCAATGTTTACATTAAAGCAGTTACATTAATATTAGGGAGGCACCAAATCCAGACTTTTGGAGTTCTGCCGAATCCTGAATCCACTGGTTCAGATTCTTGCCGTACCTGAAGTTGCTGCATTCTGGCTGCTGTCTGGAGATTCCTTCATGCACAACTCGTATTCTTTCAGATCTTTCATACCAAATGTTGTAACAGCGGCCATGTTGTGTGTTGTTTAGGCTCCTTGTTTAGGCGTTGCAGATTGAACATGTAGCGTGACTTGAATGACCTTCTTTTGACTGAAAGTTCTGCCAAACATCACTTGTTCTGCTCACCAGTTCCATTTTCACTTTCTCACAGCCGACTGCATTGAATGCTCCACCTACGTAAACACTGTGGGCTAGATTTATCAAGCCGTTTGAGCCTGTTTCCAGGCGCTAATTGGTCGCAAAGATGGATGTAACCGATGGGCTGTTTACAAACAGGGCGCACTTGGGTAAAATCACAGATTGCCTGCCACATGAGCGAGAAGAGACAAGTTGCGCTTTCAGTGTGCGTTCGTGGGAGTGTCACGGAGGAAGTGGGAGTTCCACCCAAAAAGTTTGGAGGATACGCATAAAGTGTGCCTGATTATATATTCCGTGGTATTTAAAAAGACTGCCAGTAATATAAGAGCGTGCCTCTATTCTGCGGGGGAATTCTCCGCCTCTTAAAAGCAGGTCTAACCAGCCGCCATCGGGTTTCCTCGTAGGAATATATGCCTCCTGGTTAAATGGCAGCAGTAATCAGAGCAAGACGAAGACATCGGCCGCTGAAAATATTTTACAAGGATCACACTTTGTCAGTGGAGTGAACACGAAATCATGAAGCGTTACAGATGAAGCAGCCGTGCAATATTAGAGTTACTGGAAGAAATCAAAGATGACATCATATCTCTGACTCAGCGTTCACGTTCTATCCAGCAGTTGTTAAACTCCTCGCTACGTTACAAATATTATCATCAGGATCATTTCAAACAGTCATAGCATCAGCAGTGGGAATATGGCCGTCAGCACTCAGCCGTATCATAGCAACCAGGACCGCTCTGCTACAGCGCTGTGTATGGTCTAGTGGGGGGAGAAAGATGCTGATTGGCTGATGGGCGTCAGGTTTGATAAATACTACGCGAAGCGTGCGCTATTACCGAACTCTCATAAAACAGACGCAGCGTAAACTGCGCCAGTGTTAGTAAATGAGGCCCAGAGACCTTTCATTCAGATATCTGGAGTTGACAGAGGGACTCCTTTTAAAATGACCATACCAGTTTTTCCCTCGCCACAATGTAGCCCAGGGGTGGCCAACTAGTTCAGCATAAAGAGCCACAAAGAAACGCACCATAGCAAAAAGCCACACAACACATGCACGTCCACACTACAACAGCAACCGTGACTTCCAGATCTAATGACAGTCATAATACATAGCAGTTTTGATCGTTTTTTTTTTTTTCTTACTTAGATTGACACAGTGGGAAACCTGACAGTCTTTGTTATGCTGCATTATTTTTTATTCAAAAATAATTGGCAAATATATTTTTTACTTATCTGAAATGTTTCAAAAAGTAAAAAAAAAAAAACCCACCAATAACACAGCCCCCAGCCACACAGTAAGAGCTTCAAAGGAGCAGGCAAAGAGCCACATACGGCTCAAGAGCCACAGGTTCGCCACTCCTGATGTAGCCTTACTTTGGAGCTTTTTTTAAGCCCCTTCCCAACAAGCCAGCATGACACAGTTGGTACTAATGGATTCTTCAGGTCTTCTAGTTTCTTCCAGCTTCTGGATTTTATCAATCGATATTGGATCATTCAAATGAGAATGGATTTTTTTTTAAGACCCAGCCCTAATCTTCATCCTCCTCCCAGCTGCGGGATGGACAGGATTTCAGAACGATGTTGATTTGTCCTCTGGTGTCTACGGTGCGTTCAGGGGAAGCGCTGCCTGCTGCCGCTGAAAAAGTCTGAGAGGAAGAAGTTCATCGAGCCGTGCAGTCTGAAGATCCACCCTGAGGAGCTCAAACAAGTGGTGGGTTCATAACTAATATTAAAGTCTAAATCTTTTTAGTATTGCCGTTCCGAGGTCTCCGATATTATATCTATCATATTCATTTGGTGTGTTCAGTGTTTTTATAAATATTCTTATTGATCGATGGACAAAACTACTAAAAATAATATACGCCCCCAAATTCAAGGGTTCATCACTAATATTAAAGGGTAACTTTGGTATTTTTCCAACCTGGACCCTATTTTCCCATGTTGTTGTGTCCAAGTGATGTTCTGTTGTGCCGTACATGCAGATGAATGTCTCCAGTACCCGGAGGTCTGTGTTTACCTGCCGGTTAATCTCCTGTTGGATGACTCGCTTCAGAAGGGTTGGAAATCAGCAACTTTCCCTCTTTAGTAAGGCTGGGCATCGTTCAGAATCTTTCGATACGGTGCCAATTTCAATACCTCAGTTTTGATGCCAGTTCCTAACGATAGTTTTTTTGATACCATATGTTTTAAAATCTATTTCAACATCAACAAAAATACATTAAACACAAAACTTTTATTTCCCACCTTAATTGTGAATCAAAACAGTTTGTTCTGGTAATGCTCACTCAGAGTAACATTATTAATAAAACTGGTTGTGCTTTTGGATGGGGGGGTGCGCCAGTCAGATACTCAGGAATAGTATCAATCTGAACTTGGCCAAAATTAACAAACACAGAGAAACCTTTTTGCCACAACATGAACATATTATTAATATTAAATAAATAAACAAATGACATTGTGTACTGGCTAATATTGAACTAACTAAAATACAAAGGACCTTTTAGGTCAAACTGCATAATGACACAAACCTTTACCAATAAACTATGTGACTGCCCTGTTGTCCACACTGAACTAATGAAGAACTAACTGAAGTGAAAAGGAATGTAATTGAATTGCCTTGTTGCTGAAAGGTGCTGTAGAAATAAAGTTGCCTTGCCTTACAACCTCAGCCTGTCAGTCAGTCACCAGGGCATAAAAAACACTGTTGTGCCTGCTCGTCTCAGAGGAAGTGTAACGTCAACAGCACTACAGCCGCTTTCACCTCGCCATTAATATAACAAAAAAACACAAACCCAGGTTGTAATACATTTGAATCATCATTTCACACTTCCTTCATTGAAATGGTGTGTGTGTGTGTGTGTGTGTGTGTGTGTGTGTGTGTGTGTGTGTGTGTGTGTGTGTGTGTGTGTGTGTGT
>CM042429.1:2133186-2218186 GCA_023631565.1 Gymnocephalus cernua
AGCAGTAAATCTAAACTGTTTTAAGAGCAGCTGAGCTGTGGTGGAGAGGGAGTCACATCCTGTTTAATATACATACTGATAAACTCTTAACAGCCACAGTAACATGACACCAGTTGTTATAAAGGTACAGATGAGAAGGCAAGGACGCTTTATTTCTTCAGCACATTTCAACAACAAGGCGACTGAAATACAAGCATAACAATTCCAGTGCAGTGTAGGACATTATTTAATGAAAAGTCTTCAGCCTTGATTTAAAAGAAGTGAGAGTTGCAGAGGACCTGCAGTTTTCTGGGAGTTTGTTCCACTAAGGGTGGAACGGTATACAGAAGTCACAGTTCGGTTCATACCTCGGTTCAGACATCATGGTTCGGTACAATGGAGGGAAAAGCAAAACAGCCTAGTGTCATCCAGTCTCTCCTCTGAGCTAGTAGTCTCAGGCTGGACCTCCTAGTGTGATCCAGTCTCTCCCCTGAGCTAGTAGTCTCAGGCTGTACCACCTAGTGTCATCCAGTCTCTCCCCTGAGCTAGTGGTCTCAGGCTGTACCACCTAGTGTCATCCAGTCTCTCCCCTGAGCTAGTAGTCTCAGGCTGTACCACCTAGTGTCATCCAGTCTCTCCTCTGAGCTAGTAGTCTCAGGCTGTACCACCTAGTGTCATCCAGTCTCTCCCCTGAGCTAGTAGTCTCAGGCTGGACCACCTAGTGTCATCCAGTCTCTCCCCTGAGCTAGTGGTCTCAGGCTGTAGCACCTAGTGTCATCCAGTCTCTCCTCTGAGCTAGTAGTCTCAGGCTGTACCACCTAGTGTCATCCAGTCTCTCCCCTGAGCTAGTAGTCTCAGGCTGTACCACCTAGTGTCATCCAGTCTCTCCTCTGAGCTAGTAGTCTCAGGCTGTACCACCTAGTGTCATCCAGTCTCTCCCCTGAGCTAGTAGTCTCAGGCTGGACCACCTAGTGTCATCCAGTCTCTCCCCTGAGCTAGTGGTCTCAGGCTGTAGCACCTAGTGTCATCCAGTCTCTCCTCTGAGCTAGTAGTCTCAGGCTGTACCACCTAGTGTCATCCAGTCTCTCCTCTGAGCTAGTAGTCTCAGGATGTACCACCTAGTGTCATCCAGTCTCTCCCCTGAGCTAGTGGTCTCAGACTGTAGCACCTAGTGTCATCCAGTCTCTCCTCTGAGCTAGTAGTCTCAGGCTGTACCACCTAGTGTCATCCAGTCTGTCCTCTGAGCTAGTAGTCTCAGGCTGTACCACCTAGTGTCATCCAGTCTCTCCCCTGAGCTAGTGGTCTCAGGCTGTACCACCTAGTGTCATCCAGTCTCTCCTCTGAGCTAGTGGTCGCAGGCTGTACCACCTAGTGTCATCCAGTCTCTCCTCTGAGCTAGTAGTCTCAGGCTGTAGCACCTAGTGTCATCCAGTCTCTCCTCTGAGCTAGTAGTCTCAGGCTGTACCACCTAATGTCATCCAGTCTCTCACCTGAGTTAGTAGTCTCAGGCTGTACCACCTAGTGTCATCCAGTCTCTCCCCTGAGCTAGTGGTCTCAGGCTGTACCACCTAGTGTCATCCAGTCTCTCCTCTGAGCTAGTAGTCTCAGGCTGGACCACCTAGTGTCATCCAGTCTCTCCTCTGAGCTAGTAGTCTCAGGCTGGACCACCTAGTGTCACCCAGTCTCTCCCCTGAGCTAGTAGTCTCAGGCTGGACCACCTAGTGTCATCCAGTCTCTCCCCTGAGTTAGTAGTCTCAGGCTGGACCACCTAGTGTGATCCAGTCTCTCCCCTGAGTTAGTAGTCTCAGGCTGTACCACCTAGTGTCATCCAGTCTCTCCTCTGAGCTAGTAGTCTCAGGCTGTACCACCTAATGTCATCCAGTCTCTCACCTGAGTTAGTAGTCTCAGGCTGTACCACCTAGTGTCATCCAGTCTCTCCCCTGAGCTAGTGGTCTCAGGCTGTACCACCTAGTGTCATCCAGTCTCTCCTCTGAGCTAGTAGTCTCAGGCTGGACCACCTAGTGTCATCCAGTCTCTCCTCTGAGCTAGTAGTCTCAGGCTGGACCACCTAGTGTCACCCAGTCTCTCCCCTGAGCTAGTAGTCTCAGGCTGGACCACCTAGTGTCATCCAGTCTCTCCCCTGAGTTAGTAGTCTAAGGCTGGACCACCTAGTGTGATCCAGTCTCTCCCCTGAGTTAGTAGTCTCAGGCTGTACCACCTAGTGTCATCCAGTCTCTCCCCTGAGCTAGTAGTCTCAGGCTGTACCACCTAGTGTCATCCAGTCTCTCCCCTGAGCTAGTAGTCTCAGGCTGTACCACCTAGTGTCATCCAGTCTGTCCCCTGAGCTAGTAGTCATAGGCTGGACCACCTAGTGCCATCCAGTCTCTCCCCTGAGCTAGTAGTCTCAGGCTGGACCACCTAGTGTCATCCAGTCTCTCCCCTGAGCTAGTAGTCTAAGGCTGGACCACCTAGTGTCATCCAGTCTCTCCCCTGAGTTAGTAGTCTTAGGCTGACCACCTAGTGTCATCCAGTCTCTCCCATGAGCTAGTAGTCTCAGACTGGACCACCTAGTGTCATCCAGTCTCTCCCCTGAGCTAGTAGTCTCAGGCTGTACCACCTAGTGTCATCCAGTCTCTCCCCTGAGCTAGTAGTCTCAGGCTGTACCACCTAGTGTCATCCAGTCTCTCCTCTGAGCTAGTAGTCTCAGGCTGTACCACCTAGTGTCATCCAGTCTCTCCCCTGAGCTAGTGGTCTCAGGCTGTAGCACCTAGTGTCATCCAGTCTCTCCTCTGAGCTAGTAGTCTCAGGCTGTACCACCTAGTGTCATCCAGTCTCTCCTCTGAACTAGTAGTCTCAGGCTGTACCACCTAGTGTCATCCAGTCTCTCCACTGAGCTAGTGGTCTCAGGCTGTACCACCTAGTGTCATCCAGTCTCTCCTCTGAGCTAGTGGTCTCAGGCTGTACCACCTAGTGTCATCCAGTCTCTCCTCTGAGCTAGTAGTCTCAGGCTGTAGCACCTAGTGTCATACAGTCTCTCCTCTGAGCTAGTAGTCTCAGGCTGTACCACCTAATGTCATCCAGTCTCTCACCTGAGTTAGTAGTCTCAGGCTGTACCACCTAGTGTCATCCAGTCTCTCCCCTGAGCTAGTAGTCTCAGGCTGTACCACCTAGTGTCATCCAGTCTCTCCCCTGAGCTAGTAGTCTCAGGCTGTACCACCTAGTGTCATCCAGTCTCTCCCCTGAGCTAGTAGTCACAGGCTGGACCACCTAGTGCCATCCAGTCTCTCCCCTGAGCTAGTAGTCTCAGGCTGGACCACCTAGTGTCATCCAGTCTCTCCCCTGAGCTACTAGTCTAAGGCTGGACCACCTAGTGTCATCCAGTCTCTCCCCTGAGTTAGTAGTCTTAGGCTGACCACCTAGTGTCATCCAGTCTCTCCCATGAGCTAGTAGTCTCAGACTGGACCACCTAGTGTCATCCAGTCTCTCCCCTGAGCTAGTAGTCTCAGGCTGGACCACCTAGTGTCATCCAGTTTCTCCCCTGAGCTAGTGGTCTCAGGCTGGACCACCTAGTGTCATCCAGTCTCTCCCCTGAGCTAGTAGTCTCAGGCTGTACCACCTAGTGTCATCCAGTCTCTCCCCTGAGCTAGTAGTCTCAGGCTGTGCCACCTAGTGCCATCCAGTCTCTCCCCTGAGCTAGTAGTCTCAGGCTGGACCACCTAGTGTCATCCAGTCTCTCCCCTGAGCTAGTAGTCTCAGGCTGGACCACCTAGTGTCATCCAGTCTCTCCCCTGAGCTAGTGGTCTCAGGCTGGACCACCTAGTGTCATCCAGTTTCTCCCCTGAGCTAGTGGTCTCAGGCTGGACCACCTAGTGTCATCCAGTCTCTCCCCTGCGCTAGTAGTCTCAGGCTGCACCACCTAGTGTCATCCAGTCTCTCCCCTGAGCTAGTAGTCTCAGGCTGGACCACCTAGTGTCATCCAGTTTCTCCCCTGAGCTAGTGGTCTCAGGCTGTACCACCTAGTGTCATCCAGTCTCTCCCCTGAGCTAGTGGTCTCAGGCTGTAGCACCTAGTGTCATCCAGTCTCTCCTCTGAGCTAGTAGTCTCAGGCTGTACCACCTAGTGTCATCCAGTCTCTCCTCTGAACTAGTAGTCTCAGGCTGTACCACCTAGTGTCATCCAGTCTCTCCACTGAGCTAGTGGTCTCAGGCTGTACCACCTAGTGTCATCCAGTCTCTCCTCTGAGCTAGTGGTCTCAGGCTGTACCACCTAGTGTCATCCAGTCTCTCCTCTGAGCTAGTAGTCTCAGGCTGTAGCACCTAGTGTCATCCAGTCTCTCCTCTGAGCTAGTAGTCTCAGGCTGTACCACCTAATGTCATCCAGTCTCTCACCTGAGTTAGTAGTCTCAGGCTGTACCACCTAGTGTCATCCAGTCTCTCCCCTGCGCTAGTAGTCTCAGGCTGCACCACCTAGTGTCATCCAGTCTCTCCCCTGAGCTAGTAGTCTCAGGCTGGACCACCTAGTGTCATCCAGTTTCTCCCCTGAGCTAGTGGTCTCAGGCTGTACCACCTAGTGTCATCCAGTCTCTCCCCTGAGCTAGTGGTCTCAGGCTGTAGCACCTAGTGTCATCCAGTCTCTCCTCTGAGCTAGTAGTCTCAGGCTGTACCACCTAGTGTCATCCAGTCTCTCCTCTGAACTAGTAGTCTCAGGCTGTACCACCTAGTGTCATCCAGTCTCTCCACTGAGCTAGTGGTCTCAGGCTGTACCACCTAGTGTCATCCAGTCTCTCCCCTGAGCTAGTAGTCTCAGGCTGGACCACCTAGTGTCATCCAGTTTCTCCCCTGAGCTAGTGGTCTCAGGCTGTACCACCTAGTGTCATCCAGTCTCTCCCCTGAGCTAGTAGTCTCAGGCTGGACCACCTAGTGTCATCCAGTCTCTCCCGTGAGTTAGTAGTCTCAGGCTGGACCACCTAGTGTGATCCAGTCTCTCCCCTGAGTTAGTAGTCTCAGGCTGGACCACCTAGTGTCATCCAGTCTCTCCCCTGAGCTAGTAGTCTCAGGCTGTACCACCTAGTGTCATCCAGTCTCTCCCCTGAGCTAGTAGTCTCAGGCTGTACCACCTAGTGTCATCCAGTCTCTCCCCTGAGCTAGTAGTCTCAGGCTGGACCACCTAGTGCCATCCAGTCTCTCCCCTGAGCTAGTAGTCTCAGGCTGGACCACCTAGTGTCTTCCAGTCTCTCCCCTGAGCTAGTAGTCTCAGGCTGACCACCTAGTGTCATCCAGTCTCTCCCATGAGCTAGTAGTCTCAGGCTGTACCACCTAGTGTCATCCAGTCTCTCCCCTGAGCTAGTAGTCTCAGGCTGGACCACCTAGTGTCATCCAGTCTCTCCCCTGAGCTAGTAGTCTCAGGCTGGACCACCTAGTGCCATCCAGTCTCTCCCCTGAGCTAGTAGTCTCAGGCTGGACCACCTAGTGTCATCCAGTCTCTCCCCTGAGCTAGTAGTCTCAGGCTGTACCACCTAGTGTCATCCAGTCTCTCCTCTGAGCTAGTAGTCTCAGGCTGTACCACCTAGTGTCATCCAGTCTCTCCTCTGAGCTAGTAGTCTCAGGCTGGACCACCTAGTGTCATCCAGTCTCTCCCCTGAGCTAGTAGTCTCAGGCTGGACCACCTAGTGTCATCCAGTCTCTCCCCTGATCTAGTAGTCTCCGGCTGGACCACCTAGTGTCATCCAGTTTCTCCCCTGAGCTAGTGGTCTCAGGCTGGACCACCTAGTGTCATCCAGTCTCTCCCCTGCGCTAGTAGTCTCAGGCTGCACCACCTAGTGTCATCCAGTCTCTCCCCTGATCTAGTAGTCTCAGGTTGGACCACCTAGTGTCATCCAGTTTCTCCCCTGAGCTAGTAGTCTCAGGCTGTACCACCTAGTGTCATCCAGTCTCTCCCCTGAGCTAGTAGTCTCAGGCTGAACCACCTAGTGTCATCCAGTCTCTCCCCTGAGTTAGTAGTCTCAGGCTGGACCACCTAGTGTGATCCAGTCTCTCCCCTGAGTTAGTAGTCTCAGGCTGGACCACCTAGTGTCATCCAGTCTCTCCCCTGAGCTAGTAGTCTCAGGCTGTACCACCTAGTGTCATCCAGTCTCTCCCCTGAGCTAGTAGTCTCAGGCTGTACCACCTAGTGTCTTCCAGTCTCTCCCCTGAGCTAGTAGTCTCAGGCTGACCACCTAGTGTCATCCAGTCTCTCCCATGAGCTAGTAGTCTCAGGCTGTACCACCTAGTGTCATCCAGTCTCTCCCCTGAGCTAGTAGTCTCAGGCTGGACCACCTAGTGTCATCCAGTCTCTCCCCTGAGCTAGTAGTCTCAGGCTGGACCACCTAGTGCCATCCAGTCTCTCCCCTGAGCTAGTAGTCTCAGGCTGGACCACCTAGTGCCATCCAGTCTCTCCCCTGAGCTAGTAGTCTCAGGCTGGACCACCTAGTGTCATCCAGTCTCTCCCCTGAGCTAGTAGTCTCAGGCTGTACCACCTAGTGTCATCCAGTCTCTCCCCTGAGCTAGTAGTCTCAGGCTGTACCACCTAGTGTCATCCAGTCTCTCCCCTGAGCTAGTAGTCTCAGGCTGTACCACCTAGTGTCATCCAGTCTCTCCTCTGAGCTAGTGGTCTCAGGCTGTACCACCTAGTGTGATCCAGTCTCTCCTCTGAGCTAGTGGTCTCAGGCTGTACCACCTAGTGTCATCCAGTCTCTCCTCTGAGCTAGTAGTCTCAGGCTGTACCACCTAGTGTCATCCAGTCTCTCCCCTGAGCTAGTAGTCTCAGGCTGTACCACCTAGTGTCATCCAGTCTCTCCCCTGAGCTAGTAGTCTCAGGCTGGACCACCTAGTGTCATCCAGTCTCTCCCCTGAGCTAGTAGTCTCAGGCTGTACCACCTAGTGTCATCCAGTCTCTCCCCTGAGCTAGTAGTCTCAGGCTGTACCACCTAGTGTCATCCAGTCTCTCCTCTGAGCTAGTGGTCTCAGGCTGTACCACCTAGTGTGATCCAGTCTCTCCTCTGAGCTAGTGGTCTCAGGCTGTACCACCTAGTGTCATCCAGTCTCTCCTCTGAGCTAGTAGTCTCAGGCTGTACCACCTAGTGTCATCCAGTCTCTCCCCTGAGCTAGTAGTCTCAGGCTGTACCACCTAGTGTCATCCAGTCTCTCCTCTGAGCTAGTAGTCTCAGGCTGTGTACCTAGTGTATGAAAAAAAAAAAGTATGGAATTTTGAAATGGAAACTGTGTAGGAACCCTGTCTGTATCCTCCTCTGTCTGTCTGTCTGTCTGTCAGAGGGAGAAGAAGCGAATCTTGTTTCTCTACAACCTGCTGATCCAGCAACAGATTTGCTCCACTGACAGTAAAGGCATCATCAGCCGAGGACAGCGGAGCAGGACGGTGAGTGAAGTCGTACCGGTAGGCTGATGGGTCTGAGACACACACATGAACACATGTTGAACCATCTCTTTGTCTCACTGTGCCCCGCAGATGTTTCAGTGTCTGAGCCGCTGCGGACGCCGCCTTTATCGTCATCTCCAACAGGAAGTGTCGGACTCACAGGTGACACACTACGACCCCGCTTAGGACCCCCCCCCCCCCCCTGCAGCTCACACACTTTACAGAAGTCAATCAGATAAACCTTTAAAAGAAATGTAAAGAAGAGAGGTGATGTAACTAACACACGTGTTGAATGTATTTCCTTCATCATAAGTCACAGTTTATTGGCACGTTACTCCACCTGTACATTTCATTTATTTGTTTATTTAAAAGGGACAATGCACATCAATTGACATTTTTAGTTTACACTCAAGATGTAAATGTGCCAGAGTTAGCAAAAAAAGCTAATTTTCATCTGTAGTCCCTTGGCAGGTCAACACATCATCATATCACATTAATAAAAAAGAATGAAGAAAGATAGAAAGCAAATTAAGAAAGAAGAGAAAAGAGAGAGGGACAAAAACATAAATAAAAAATAAGTACAATACAAAGAAGGGCAGTACCTAGGATGAGGTGAACCAGCTATTGATGATTGCAGTTCTGATTCTTTTGATTCCATCTCTTGAGTGTGGTTATGATAGACAGCTGGTGCTTTCTCTGAGTTCAATAGGAAGGCAGTTCCAGTAATTTGAGGCCCGTACTGAGAAGACTACTGCGTCTATACTGTACAACCCAGTCTCCCCTGGTGGCTGCCCTAGTTGCCCTGCCACTGCTGTTCTCCTGTTGTACAATCAAACATCAAACTGTGCAGATGTCTGCCAGGAAGAGTCCTACAGTCCAGTTCATACTGATGATTCACAGCTTGCAGCTACCTGCAAGTCTTCAGTCTGCAGTGATGTCAAAGCTGCCAGTTTACAGCAACGAGACAAGATGAGAGGTTTCTATGCAGAGAATGCACCGTCTCTGTGTATCATCTGCATAGAAACCACTCTGTCCTTCCGTTCTAACTTCAGACTTTCAGGCTTTTTTGTAGGTGGATATCATTTGTAGAGTCTTAAAATATGAATGAGGATACTTGCTACAGCTGCATTTCTAGTAGAGAAAACTGCTTCGTACTAACGCTGCTCTCTTTCTTTACTCACTCTCTAACTTGTTTTCTGTGTTTTTTTGGCTCAATGGTGTTTTAAGCCTCCACCGTTGCCTCCCAGGCAGCTAAACCCTAACCCTAAACATAACCATTGCCGCGCTGCCTGGAAGGCGACGTTGGGGGCTTAAAACACCAAACATGTTTTTTTTGCCTTTTTTGTTGGTGCTTTTGACGGTTGCTTTGGAATGGCAGCAGAACCCGGAGGTTTTCGTTTTCCTGCATTTAACAGGTACGTTTTGAATAATGATGAGGAGGGGCATGGTGCTGTAGTTGATGAGTTCTGCTTGGTGTGAAAACTTTTATCTGTCTATCAATGTTTCCAAGACAAAGGATATGATTATTGATTTCCGTAGATCACAGCACAATGTTTCACAAACTGTTATTCAGAACATGAATGTTGAGACAGTAGATGAATATAAATATTTAGGAACCATCATTGACAGCAAATAATCTTTTGAGAGCAACACAGATGCTGCCTGTAAAAAGGCCCAGCAGAGACTCTTCTTCTTGAAGAAGATGAAATCATTCAGCGTGTCCACGACTCAATCTTTGAGATCTTTGTTTTAGCCGTGTTTATTGAATCAGTCTTGACATTTTGTATTGTTTTTTATTTTATTTAACCTTTATTTAACCAGGAAATGTCCCATTGAGTTACAATAACTCTTCTTGTTGCGTGGTACAGTGGTCTTTCGATGACCAACAAGCGAAAGCTAACAAAAGCCGATTTACGACCAAATAGTACAGGAACGTAGTTCTAGGAACAGTCCACTTCACAGTTCTACTAACTACTCTCCCCCAAAACAGTTTTTTTTTCATTTGCATTCCCACTGGCCAAGTGACCATAGGAACTGGTAGGAGGGGTAAGCAAGCGATCTCGGCCGCCACCACCTGGCGCTCCCGTCAATTTATGGAGCTTAGGATGATCTCAACTCCGACAACTTTGAAGCAAATTGTCAATTCAGAAAAGTTTTTCGGAAGACTGCCTATATTCGAAATCTTAACAGTTCATGTCTCGCCTAAAACGTCAGAAGTGAATTTAATGATGAATAAGATAGTGAAAATTGTTAAAAATGTCCCGTTGTTGCTCTGTCTATACCAGAAACCCGACCCTCGTTGATCTAGGTCCCTATGTGGAAAAGACCCTGTCCTGAAGTAGGAGCTGGAAGACTTACAGGAACTGCAGCCAGAGGAACTTAAAAATCCCCAAATTCTTCCAGTCAGAACACGAGAAAAAATGGGTTCTAGGAACGTTATGTTCTAGGAACTGCAAAAATCCCTCCGGTTGGAAAGCGGCTAATGCTGGTAAACGTAGTGTCTAAGGTGGTTGGGGTACAGCTACCACAGCTGCAACGTATATATGATAAACGGGTCAGGGGGAGGGCTCTGCCCTGATCAGCCACTCTCTGGGGAGTTTAATCTGCTCCCCTCAGGGCGCCGTCTTAGGCTCCCTGTGTTAAGGGATTCCTTTATTCCTGTGGCTGTTAGGAACTTGAATTCACTTGATTGATATCTCTTGAAATTTTTAAACAGGATGTGATTATGTATCTATTTATTCCTGTCCATATGACAGATTTACCTGTGTCATGTCCAGTTGGATCCTATGATTGGTTTTGGGAAGGAGTGTCTCCGTTGATGTGTGTCCTGTGTTGTGTTCACATTGTTGTTACCATCTGGGGGTGCTTTCCTCTGTGTATGTGTTTTCACACTCAGTTTCCTTTCTAGGGATAAATAAAGTGAAACTTGAACTTAAATAGTAATTTTATCAGAATACATTTTCAAAGTGTGTGTGTGTGTGTGTGTTATTATATTTTAACTCCTATACAGGGTTCAAACTTGCGTTGATCATAAACTAACTGTTGCATCAGACTGTCGGTCTACACATCTAGCCATGAATCACCACTCCGCTCCGCCTGTCACCTGACTCGCCCACAACAAACCAGGAAACCGTCCTCACTAAGGAGACACACTGACGGAACATCTGCTGCGAGCTAACGTTGGATTGGTGAGAAATATTCCTGCTTGTCCCGCAGTTTTCAGGGTAACGTTAACAACGTTAGCGAGTTAAGGCTGCTGACGGCAACGGGAGGCTGAATGGGTTTGCCATTTGTACGAGGAATTGGATGCATAAACGATCGATATGTAGCAAGAGAGGACGCAAATTAACACCGAATATGCTTTCTAAATTCCAACCATAACGAATTACTCTGGTAACATTACGTCTTTATTCACGGGCACGGGGTTACATTTGATTGAGCTTTGGGATGGATCTAATGAGAAGATGACGTGTTTGTTACAGAGAGATCCTCAGCTAGCACTTATGATATGATACGGCTATAGCAAGCTGACTGTCGTCATATTTACACCTACATAGGCCCGTTAATGGCGTGATGAAAGGAACTGTTCATATGTCAGTACTGAGAATAAAGATAAAATGGACTGTTAATCCCACACCGGGGAAACGCCTGTGCTACACACATCACAATAACACAAATACACATTAAGTAGACATAGGAGAAAAAAAAGTATATAGAAAGTATAAGAAATAGAAAAAATAGAATTAGTTATTATAATAGTAGTAGTAGTAATAGTAATAAAAACAAACCTATTTACACAACAAACACCCTTATATAGACAGACAGTATATCAACACAGATGTACAGATGAGTAAGGTGCTGATGATTAGAAATGACATATTGAGCAGCTGAGGGTAACAGAGAGTAAGAAGTGAATAAATATGTATAGTGCAGAATGTTGTCCAGTGATTGCTCATGTTGCAGAAACAGCGAGCAGTGCTACATTGTGAATTAAAGAGTGACTGCTGCTGATATGAAGGACCTGCCGTAGCACCTCCTGCACCTAAAGACCAATCAAACGTTTAGGAGAGAGGAAAGAGCTGCAAGTGCACTTGCAAAAACATGCTGAGAGGAGAACCAGTGCTATTGAGTCCACAACAATATTCATTTGTTCTGTATTCTGTGCCTCTCAGTGAAAATTACCCATTTTCAAAGTTTTTTTTTTTTTACACTATATCAGAAAAATGGGTTTCTTTCAACAAAATTGCCCAAAGTAACTTGATGCATGCATGTACGTTGTATGGAACCCATGCATCTTTCTTCCCAGGTAAGATCAATGATTACTTCCATTGAATTTTGGGTGTTTTATTTAATTTGATAGCATTTGAGAATTTTTTTTAAATGGTTTTAATACAGTATTCTGCCTAAACTTTAACATAAACCATCTGTGATTCACTCAACATCCTCTGATCTTAACTATTAGTCGGAATAATTAATACTTTTAGCTTTTTTAACTCAAAAATTAGGTATGATGTCATATAAATTAAGTTTATTGACCATGAATTAAAAAAAAGCTTTGAAAAAAGCGCCAGAAACGTTGAGAAAAGCAGAAAAAAAATTTCAATTTTCAACAAGGTCATGGTCGACGGAAAGAACACGAAGGTTAAGATTACCTCTCAAAAGAGAAAAAACAGATATATATATATATATATATATATATATATATATATATATATACATAAACTGCAAGTCTTAGGCACATTTGACCGATATACAGCACCCTCTGAGGTGTTGCAATCATTAACCCTTGTGTTGTCTTCCATTCAACCATGTACTTGTCGTCCTTAAAATCAACACTTTTTTGAACGTTTTCGTCTCTTTTATCGACATCTTTTTATTTTATTAACCTTTATTTTATCAGGAAATAATCCCATTGAGATTCAGAATCTCTTTCTCAAGGGAGTCCTGGCCAAGACAGCAGTACAATAGTTCCATATTAAAATATACAGTGAAAAACAAACAACATGAAACAGAAAAAGACAATTTAACATCATCTCAACATAATCACCAGCAGAGCCCAGTAACAGCACATGTGCATTTAGTACTCAAATAGTCCTTCATCCTAATGTTAACCTGTGTCATTGTTGGTAGGTAGTCTAAGATGATTATGCAGTTTATACAAGGATGAGGGTGCAAAAACCTTAAAGGCACTTTCACTGAAGACAGTTCGCATTCGGGGAACGTCATACATGATTTGCCCATATGATGGAAGATTACATTTCCTGGTCAGACAGATCTCATGAAGTGGCGTATGTATGACATGCCAATTCGTATGCCATTATTGGCGTGTTATCAAGAAACATACTCGCTTTGTAGCGTGTTTATCAACGCCGTTTGGCCTCCATTGACTTACATTACCTTGCGATTGCGTGTGAATTTACGCCGTAGCGAGTAGTATGAAAGGGCGAAAATCTGCGTAAGGAGGTTGGTCGGGGGGGTGGATGGGTCAAACAACACAGGACTTTCACCCAGGAGACCGGGGATCGGGTCCCGCGTGTGATGTTTCCTTTCCACGTTTCTTCTTTTCCTAAACACAACTTGCGTGTGACGTTTCCTAAACCCAACCGTAGCATCGCGATAACACGCCACGTGGCTTTAGAAAGTGGCGTGTATGTTCACGCTGTGACGTTGCAGACTGCCGTTCGCTGTATACAGCGTAGACATACACGCGGATAGCTCAAAATGCGTACAGATAACACGCCACTTGGCTTTAGGAAAGTGGCGTGTATGTTTATGCGAAGTCATGACGTCATGTCCTGGTGTTGACTTTAGGAGTCGGGAGAAAACAGAAGTAAGGAAGCAGTTTACACAGTATGGCCTTCTCTTTTTTCAGTGTTTTTGGCTCTTTTTTTTTTTTTAACGCTTCTTTTCACTGCCATGTATAAACACCACTAACATCAACTTACTACCATGGTTATGCTCTTTTTGGAATTCACGGTCAATACACCTCATTTATAGGAAATTGTACCTAATACTGAAATTATTAATTATTTAGACTCATATTAAAGAGAGGATAATTACAGAAGGGTATATCTCAACGTTCAGTCTGGTTTTTTTTTTCAAATCCACTTTTTTTTATAAAACACCCAATTCAATAAAAGTAGAGATCCGATCTTTTGTTGTACTTGCGAAGCGCGATGTATGGAATCATCCATGTCATTTTTGGGTAATTAAAATTAGGTAACTATCTGATATGTTAGGCTCCAGTGTGGTAAAAGCTGAGCTGACTCGTTCACAGACAGTGGAGGGCAGCTTCCTTTTGCCCTCCAGGTGGGCGTTCCCTTAGTGCTGTGACGTCACGTGAAAATTATGAATTTGTAAGTCGTATTTCATCCTTTTTAAATCAACTTAGTGTGGAGATATATTTGTAGACCTCCTAATTGTCTGGATCCTTTCAAAACCTTTTTTCCGCGGCATGTGGTCACACGCAATTTGTATATCAAGTGACGACCTTTGCTCTCCAGTAGATGGTGGTAATTAAATACTTACGGATGCCAAAGTGCTGTTAAACTACATGAAGAAGATGAAGAAGCCCTGTCATCCGGAAAACGTACCTCCTGTGGAGAGATTCTGAGGCTAACAAGCTATCACCTTCCGCTAGCATTCCATTCAATTCAATTTTATTCATAGTATCAAATCATAACGAGTTATCTCAAGACACCTGTTAATAAAGACATATTGATCATATCTAATAATGAAATGTTAACCAGTGGTAGCACTTCTTTAAGTAGCCTCGTTGGGATGGGGTCTAAGAGACAGGTAGATGGCTTAGCTGAAGAGACCTTTAACATTAATTGTTGAAGGTTTATAGGGTAAAAGCAGTCTAAGTATATGTCAGGTCTTGTCGTTCCTTCTAGCAGTCCTGCATTTGAAGGTGAACTGTTAGAAGCTGAGGGCAAGAGGTGATTAATTTTATCTCTAATTGTTATAATTTTATCATCAAAGAAGCTCATGAAGTCGTCACTACTCAGAGCTATAGGAATAGATGGCTCAGTAGAGCTGTGACTGTCTGTCAGCCTGGCTACAGTGCTGAAAAGAAACCTTGGGTTGTTCTTATTTTCTTCTATTATTGATGAGTAATAGTCTGATCTGGCATTTCTGAGGACCTTCCTATAGGTTTTCAGACTGTCTTGCCAATCTAAACGAGATTCTTCCAGTTTGGTGGAACGCCATTTACTTTCAAGTTTTTGCGAGATTTGTTTTAGTTTGCGAGTTTGGGAGTTATACCAAGGTGCTAGTTTCCTTACTAGATGCCTATTTCAGATAGGCTTTTATCTAATTTTGTATAGTCAGGTAGTAAGAATTTGAAAGTTATTAAAAATGGGCTGATAATAAAGGATTCTGCGGAAATACTATGAAGTCTTCAATTCTGATGCCAGCACAAGGTCGAGGGTGTGGTTAAAACAGTGAGTGGCCTTATGCACACTCTGACTGAAACCTGAATCTAATAGTGAGTTGAAAGCAGTACTTGCTGTTGTTGTCAATGTCCACATGGATATTAAAATCACCTACAATAAGTATTTTGTCTGATTTAAGGACTACACATGATAAAAACACAATATTCAGATAAAAATTCTGAATATGGACCTGGAGCTCGGTAAACAACAACAAATATACAACCCCAAATCATAAAAAGTTGGGACAGTATGAAAAACACAAATAAAAAAAGAAAGTAGTGATTTCTAAATGTACTTTGACTTGTATTTCATTGCAGACAATGTGGACACAAAATATTTCATGTTTTGTCTGGTCAACTTAATTTCATTTGTAAATATACATCCTTTCCTGTCATTCAGACCTGCAACACATTCCAAAAAAGGTTGGGACAGGAGCAATTTAGGGCTAGTAATCAGGTAAATTGGTTATATAATGATGTGATTTGAAACAGGTGATGTCAACAGGTGATTATAATTATGATTTGGTACAAAAGCAGCATCCAAGAAAAGTCTATTCCTTTAGGAGCAAAGATGGGCCGAGGATCGCCAGTTTGCCAACAAATACGTGAGAAAATTATTGAAATGTTTAAAAACAATGTTCCTCAAAGAAAGATAGGAAGACATTTGCTTATTTCACCTTCAACAGTGCATAACATAATTAAAAGATTCAAGGAATGAGGAGGAATTTCAGTGCGTAAAGGACAAGGGCGCAAGCCTAAGCTGAACAACCGTGATCTCCGATCCCTCAGGCGGCACTGCATCAAGAATCGTCATTCATCTATAAGCGATATCACCACATGGGCTCAGGACTACTTTGGCAAACCTTTGTCAAGTACCACAATACGTAGTTACAGCCACAAATGCCAGTTAAAACTATACTGTGCCAAAAGGAAGCCCTATGTTAACAGTGTCCAGAAGCGCCGTCGACTTCTCTGGGCTCGGAGGCATCTGGGATAGACCATCACACAGTGGAAACGTGTACTGTGGTCAGATGAAGCAGTATTTCAGGTATTTTATGGGAGAAATGGATGCTGTGTGCTCCGGACCAAAGAAGAAAAGGATCATCCAGACTGTTACCAGCAACAAGTCCAAAAGCCAGGGTCTGTCATGGTATGGGGTTGTGTCAGTGCCCTTGGCAAAGGTAACTTGCACTTCTGTGATGGCACCATTAATGCTGAAAAGTACATAGAGATTTTGGAGCACAATATGCTGCCTTCAAGAAGACATCTTTTCCAGGGACGTCCATTTCAACAAGATAATGCAAAACCACATTCTGCACACATTACAAAGTCCTGGCTGTGGAGGAAGAGGATCCGGGTACTTGACTGGCCTGCCTGCAGTCCCGACCTGTCTCCAATAGAGAATGTGTGGCGCATTTTGAAGCACAAAATGCGACAACGAAGACCCCGTACTGTTGCCCACCTTAAGACTTGTTTGCAGCAAGAATGGGACAAAATTCCACCTGAAACACTTCATCACTTGGTGTCTTCAGTCCCTAAACGTCTTTTAAGTGTTGTGAAAAGGAATGGCAACATTACAAAGTGGTAAATGCTTTACTGTTCCAACTTTTTTTGAAATGTGTTGCAAGAACCAAAATAGGAATTTTGTTTTTTTGAAAAAAAAAACAATAAAAATCATGAGGAACACATTAAATTATGTGCTGTTGTATTGTCTGCAATGAAATACAAGTCAAAGTACATTTAGAAATCACTACTTTCTTTTTTTTCCATACTGTCCCAACTTTTTCTGATTTGGGGTTTTAATTGGCTGTACTGTTTTCCATGTTGGATGTTGAAGATTAAGAACTAGGCTTTCAAACAAGTTATAATTTAGTTTAGGTTTAGGATTAATTAAAAGGCTTGAATCAAATATGGCTGCAACTCCCCCTCCTCGGCCTGAGCCTCGAGGTATTTGAGTATTATTTTGACTGGGAGGAGTGGCTTCATTTAAACTAACATTTTCTTCATTGCACAGCCAGGTTTCAGTAAGACAGAATAGATCTGTTTGATTATCTGATATCAATTTGTTTATTAATACTGCTTTAGAAGACAGAGATCTAATATTTAATAGTCCACATCTGATTTTCCTATTCTGTTCCATCATTGCAGTGGTTGTTTTAATTCCAATTAGGTTGTTAAGTATAGTTCCTCTTTAATTAATCTTTGATTTAACCGAGTCGGGGGGCTGACACTGTGGTTATGGGATTATGAGCAATAATAAAATCATTGATTAAAAATGATTTTCCTGCCAAAGACCTGACGTTCAGTAGGGCTAATGTTAGTGTATTAAAAGAATTATCTGTCTCATTTTTTGGGACAGGCTGTGGCTGACGGGGATGGATGCTAAATTGTCTATGTTTGCAGTTAATTGCTTCTTATTACTTGGGGGATTCACCACTTTGTATGGTCTATTGTTGATTATAACTGGAATGATAGAGCAGTAGGTCAGTGGGCTAGCAGAGTTATTTTTGGAGGAAGAAGAGCTTATGGAAGAGTGTGTAGTGGTAGTACTACATGTTACCTTGTAGAAAACATTTTCAGATCCATCCACATGTAAAGTGCCATTTGAATCGATACCTGGAGGGCATGAATCTGTGATATTTTCTACAGAATGCCAATGCCTCAGTGTGGTCGTTACGTTGTCAAAGAGCAGCCTGGCTCCAAGTCGGTTTGGGTGGAGACTATCATGCTTCAGCAGGCTGGGCCTCTCCCAGAACAAGTCAAAGTTGTTGACATAAGGAATGCTTAGGGAAGCGCATTGACTGCCATTCATTTTGGCGTCACTTTGACAGCCAATAACTTTACATCTGAAGCGTTTAAAGACTTTATTTGTCCGTTGTTTATTTCTAAAGAAACACGACAATGTATAAAAGGCTCCATTACCTTGTACCTCACGTTATGGCTCCGTAGCAGACGTTTTTGTAAAAATAGGCTAACGATTGTGTCATAACCACGAGACTTACTGTCTCATAGTAGAGAAATTACCGTATAGTACAGGAGAAGCTCGCAGGCAATCAGGGGGACGTGAAGGCATCATACAGTCTAGGGAGAAGCCCATAGAGAGTCTATGAAAGCATCGGAACAAAATATTTCAGCAACATTTTGCTCCTGCTCCTACGCTCATGGGCCGCTCCTACTCACGCTCTCCGTCTCTGATAGATTGGGAATGATTGAGATTTCTCTTGGCACAGCTACCAGAAGACTTACAACGTTCAGACACGTTGTTCACGTCACATCTACGTCATCAAGCTCAGTTTGAGGCTTTTTTTGAGGCCATCACTGGAATAGTGACTTCTAAGAGACTTCACTGGTCTCCGTGGAAGTCTATGGTGAGGTTGTGTCCATTTCTTTCACTGTCTATGGGTTGGCCAGGGCTGCAGGGCAGGCATGAATCTGGTTGACGGTCCTCCGGGTAGGTTGATATTATTTGGACTTTGTCGTCAAATAAATTACATTTATGTTTTCAGCATTGTTGTTGCATTATATTTGCTTTTTGTTATTATTGTATTTTAATAATAATTATTAATAATAATTATTGTTATTGTTGTTTTATTCCAATTTTTTGTGACCACATGGCGAGGAAAAACGGTTTCAAAAGGATCCACACTAATAAGAGGTCTACAAATATATTTCTATTGAAAAATACTAAGTTGACTATGAGTCACGGACACAGCTACGCATTGACAGATACAAATCTCTCTGCATTCATTTGTGCATTGTGTTTCATGAGTTGCAAATTTTTCTGAGAACCGTACAGGGGAGCCATGACTGACTCTGACTCCATCACTTTCTGTCTGCTGTGTTTTCAGCTTCACTCAGAGACAGAATGGCTTCAAGATCAGAGGAAGGTCTCTGCTGTCCGGTCTGTCATGAAGTCTTTAAAGATCCTGTCATCCTGTTGTGTAGCCACAGCTTCTGTAAAGACTGTCTGCAGAGCTGGTGGAGAGAGAAACCAACACAGGAGTGTCCACTTTGTAACAGAAGATCTTCAAGGGATGAACCACCTTTAAACCGGGCTTTAAAGAACCTGTGTGAGGCCTTCATACAGGAGAGAGATCAGAGATCTTCAGAGGCTCTCTGCAGTCTGCACTCTGAGAAACTCAAACTCTTCTGTCTGGACCATCAGTGGCCAGTGTGTCTCGTCTGCAGAGATTCAGAAACACACTCCAACCACAGATTCAGACCCATCGATGAAGCTGCTCAACAACACAAGAAGGAACTTCAGGAAACTCTGGAGCCTGTAAAGAAGAAGTTAAAAGTTTTTGAACGAGTAAAAGAGGAGTGTGATAAAACAGAAAAACTCATAAAAGTTCAGGCCCGACGCACAGAGACGCAGATTAAGGATCAGTTTAAGAAGCTTCACCAGTTTCTAGATGAGGAAGAGGAGGCCAGGATGGCTGCACTGTGGGAGGAAGAGGAGCAGAAGAGTCGGAGGATGAAGGAGAAGATGGAGGCTCTGAGCAGAGAGATAGCAGCTCTTTCAGACGCAGTCAGAGCCACAGAGGAGCAGCTGAGAGCTGAAGACGTCTCATTCCTGATCAACTACCAGGCTGCAGTGGAAAGAGTCCAGCAGCGCCCCCTGCTGGAGGATCCACAGCTGCTCTCAGGAGCTCTGATAGACGAGGCCAAACACCTGGGCAACCTGAGCTTCAACATCTGGAACAAGATGAAGGACCTGGTCTCCTACACTCCTGTGATCCTGGACCCAAACACTGCTCATCCAGAACTCATCTTGTCTGAAGATCTGACCAGTGTGAGACAAGGAGAGAAACAGCAGGTTCCTGATAATCCAGAGAGGTTTGATGATTACTGCGGTGTCCTGGGCTCTGAGGGCTTTAACTCAGGGACTCACAGCTGGGATGTCGAGGTTGGAAACAGTACAGAGTGGGAACTGGGTGTGTTAGCAGAGTCTTTCCAGAGGAAGAGATTCATAGGGTCTGGATTATGGAGCATAATGTTCTCTCAAGGTAAATTATCAGCATGGTCATGGCTAGCGCGACCCACTGCTCTCAGAGTGCACATGAAGCCCCAGAGGATCAGAGTGACTCTGGACTTGAACAGAGGAAAGCTGTTGTTCTCTGATCCTGATACTAACACACACATACACACCTTCACACACACTTTTACTGAAAGACTGTTTCCATACATTTACACTTGGAAAGAACTCCCACTGAAGATATCACCACAGAATGTCTGTGTGACAGTGGAACACAGCAGTTAAAGATGAAGGGCCCTATCTTGCACCACGTCGTTTAAACAGCAAATGCACCTGCACCCATCTGTGGCCCATGGGCGTGCTGGTCTTACAGGGAGGTGTGTTCAGGTGCATTCTGGGAATGCTGGTCTTACAGGGAGGTGTGTTCAGGTGCATTCTGGGCGTGCTGGTCTTACAGGGAGGTGTGTTCAGGTGCATTCTGGGCGTGCTGGTCTTACAGGGAGGTGTGTTCAGGTGCATTCTGGGTGTGCTGGTCTTACAGGGAGGTGTGTTCAGGTGCATTCTGGGCGTGCTGGTCTTACAGGGAGGTGTGTTCAGGTGCATTCTGGGCGTGCTGGTCTTACAAGGAGGTGTGTTCAGGTGCATTCTGGGAGTATTGCTATCTTGAGGCAGCGGGAAGTGATGGCACCATTGACCAACAAAAACCTGGTCTAAAGTCAATAACGCAGCATTTCATTGTTATTTTAACAGCACATTAGTAAAATGCTTCTCGGCTCGTGCACAGCACGTGCACACTATGCTTGTTACACACACAGGGACACACAGCAGCACACACACATGCAGAAGATTACTAATAAACATATTACGGTGTAAATCCTCCATCATAACAGCAATGCTCCAAGGTCCAAACGCGCCTGGCTTTTAAAGGGAATGGGAGATGATCTCTGATTGGTTGATTGCATGTTACGCCCAAAACACACCTACAGTCCCCTCCAAAAGTACTGGAACGGCAAATTCCTTTGTTTTTGTTGTTCACTGAAGACATTTGGGTTTAAGATCAGAGATGAGTATGAGACAAGAGTTCAGAATGTCAGCTTTTATTTCCTGGTATTTACATCTAGATGTGTTAAACAGCTCAGAACAGACCACCGTTTGTTTGAATCCTCCCATTTTTCAAGTGAGCAAAAGTATTGGAACATGTGACTGACAGATGTTTCTTGTTGCCCATGTGTCGCTTTTTAGGTTGATTGTTCAAACATTAAAGTTTTTTGCTCACCTACAAATGCTGTGGTCTTATACAAACAGTGGTCTGTTCTGAGCTGTTTAACACATCTAGATGTAAATACCAGGAAATAAAAGCTGACATCCTGAACTCTTGTCTCATACTCATCTCTGATCTTAAACCCAAATGTCTTCAGTGAACAACAAAAACAAAGGAATTTGCCTTGCTGTTCCACTACTTTTGGAGGGGACTGTATGAATTAATGAAGACACTAAGTACAACCCTTTTGAACCATGCGCCCGGCACGTGGACCCTTTTTTCCGGTGTCAAACTAGCAAAAGTGGATTTGGACACGCCCTAAACACACCTGCTCAGACGCTTCACGCTGTGACCTTAGATCATTAAAATAGGGCCTGAAGAGTTTCTGAATTGAGGTTCTGAGGCTGCAGCTGTCTCATCGTTCCAAAGATATGGTGCAGGGTGTGTTACATTTGGACAATGCACACTCTGTAAACAGTGCAGTAAAGCCAACAGTGTTAACAGAACATTCTGTTTTTCAGACTAAAATCACAGATTTTTCATTGATTACATGATACCAGCTGGGGGAATATGAAAGTGTGGCAATTTCTGTATTTTTCAACCAAAACTTCTCTATTATCCCATGCATTGGTGTCTAGAGTGACTAGAGCCAGACCGATATATTGGCAGGCCGATGTTATCGGCCAATATTAGGCATTTTCCAAAAAATAAAAAGGGAGGAAACCCCGTTCAACCATGTTGTGAGTGTTGGCGTTGCAAAGTTTGTCCACCAGAGGGCGCTCTACAACCTTCATGTTGCAAACACTCGTGTTTAACCCTTTAAGTTTCAGATCTTAAGTTTTTATTTTTAGACATTTTATTTATCAGAACTTTAATATATTTTGATGTTCCTCTGTTCTGTTGTGACAATAAAACAAACAAGTTTATTTTTAAACTGCATTATCATATTTTGGTGAGGACTCATAAATAACTACAAATAACTAATGTAAATAATCACTACTTTTAGCGTGTATAGAGCCAGACTCCATGTAAATAATCAGGACTTTTAGCGTGTATAGAGCCAGACTCCATGTAAATAATCACTACTTTTAGCGTGTATAGAGCCAGACTCCATGTAAATAATCACTACTTTTAGCGTGTATAGAGCCAGACTCCATGTAAATAATCAGGACTTTTAGCGTGTATAGAGCCAGACTCCATGTAAATAATCAGGACTTTTAGTGTGTATAGAGCCAGACTCCATGTAAATAATCACTACTTTTAGTGTGTATAGATCCAGACTCCATGTAAATCACTACTTTTAGCGTGTATAGAGCCAGACTCCATGTAAATAATCAGGACTTTTAGCGTGTATAGAGCCAGACTCCATGTAAATAATCACTACTTTTAGCGTGTATAGAGCCAGACTCCATGTAAATAATCACTACTTTTAGCGTGTATAGAGCCAGACTCCATGTAAATAATCAGGACTTTTAGCGTGTATAGAGCCAGACTCCATGTAAATAATCAGGACTTTTAGCGTGTATAGAGCCAGACTCCATGTAAATAATCACTACTTTTAGCGTGTATAGAGCCATACTCCATGTAAATAATCACTACTTTTAGCGTGTATAGAGCCAGACTCCATGTAAATAATCACTACTTTTAGCGTGTATAGAGCCAGACTCCATGTAAATAATCACTACTTTTAGCGTGTATAGAACCAGACTCCATGTAAATAATCACTACTTTTAGCGTGTATAGAGCCAGACTCCATGTAAATAATCACTACTTTTAGCGTGTATAGAGCTAGCATATCTCCACATGTAAATGGGTGAATTAAGGGTTTATTTCAACCACACCAGAGTGGTGATTGTTGGAACAGTGGAAAGATAGTTTTATTTTGTTTCTGTCCACTTTGCTATTAGTTATGTGATAGGACAGTTGGAGTGGAGTCAGAAATGAATTTCACTGCTTGTTGTAAGTGTATGACTTTGCATGTGACAAATAAAGAAACTTGAATATAACTAGAGAAATAAATTCACTTGATTTCACTTATGAAAGAATACATTAAATTATTCACTAGTTACATTTAAAGTTTTGCCTGATTGTCTTGGAGTCTGACAAATGAAGGTGTTAAATTGTTTTTGTAATAAAAAATTGCTAAATGCATTTTACTTTACTACTGACTTGTTTTATTAATTGTGCTTTAACTGCTGTGCTTCAAAAGACATTGACCCTCTTAATAATACAGGTATGGTCATTGTGGTCTATATCCACCAAGTTCAACTTCCGGGATTGCTCTTGTTCTGCAGGATATTCTGCCGGATGTGCGTTTTCGGATGTCCAATAATTAAATTAAATTAAATTATATTTATAGTATCAAATCATAATGACAGTTATCTCAAGTCCCAACGATTTCCCACGAGCAAGCATTTGGTGCGACAGTGGCAAGGAAAAACTTCCTTTTGGCAGAAACCTTGGACAGACCCAGGCTCTTTGTGGGCGGCATCTGTCACTGCCGGTTTGGACACAGACACTGATACAGATATATAGATATAGAGAAATATGATTCATAATCATTATAGCAGTTTGAATGATGAACAGTGGCAGTTAAAGTAATAAATATAGTGGAACTATGACTACAAAAATAGTTGTGGCAGTTCAGGGCGTTGCGGCACGTAGTAGGGCGTTGGGGGACAGCAGTGCGGGACATTGCGGATTGTAGTAGGGTGGGGCGTTGCAGAGCGTAGTAGGGTGTTGCGTGGTATAGCAGAGCGTAGCGTAGTAGGGCGTTGCGGAGTGTAGTACGGCGTTGCGTGGTATAGCAGAGCGTAGCGTAGTAGGGTGTTGCGGAGTGTAGTACGGCGTTGCGTGGTATAGCAGAGCGTAGTGTAGTAGGGCGTTGCGGAGTGTAGTAGGGCAGAGCAGGGCGCTGTGGAGCATAGTAAGGCGGGGTGTTGCGGAGCGTAGTAGGGCCTTGCGAGGCATAGCAGGGCAGAGTAGGGCGTTGCGGAGCGTAGTACGGCGTTGCGGGGCATAGAAGGGCGGGGCATAGCAGGGCAGGACGTTGCAGATTGTAGTAGGGTGTTGCGAGGCATAGCAGGGCAGGGTGTTGCGGATCGTAGTAGGGTGTTGCGGGCATAGCAGGGCGGAGCGGGGTGTTGCGGATCGTAGTAGGGCGTTGCGAGGCAGGGCGGAGCGGGGTGTTGCGGATCGTAGTAGGGCGTTGCGAGGCATAGCAGGGCGGAGCGGGGTGTTGCGGATCGTAGTAGGGCGTTGCGAGGCATAGCAGGGCGGAGCGGGGTGTTGCGGATCGTAGTAGGGCGTTGCGAGGCAGGGCGGAGCGGGGTGTTGCGGATCGTAGTAGGGCGTTGCGGGGCATAGCAGGGCAGAGTGGGGCGTTGCGGATCGTAGTAGGGCGTTGCGAGGCATAGCAGGGCGGAGCGGGGTGTTGCGAATCGTAGTAGGGCGTTGCGAGGCATAGCAGGGCGGAGCGGGGTGTTGCGGATCGTAGTAGGGCGTTGCGAGGCATAGCAGGGCAGAGCGGGGTGTTGCGGATCGTAGTAGGGCGTTGCGAGGCATAGCAGGGCAGAGCGGGGCGTTGCGGATCGTAGTAGGGCGTTGCGGGACATAGCAGGGCAGAGTGGGGTGTTGCGGAGCGTAGTAGGGCGTTGCGGGACATAGCAGGGCGGATGTTGCGGATCGTAGTAGGGCGTTGCGAGGCATAGCAGGGCGGAGCGGGGTGTTGCGGATCGTAGTAGGGCGTTGCGAGGCATAGCAGGGCAGAGTGGGGCGTTGCGGATCGTAGTAGGGCGTTGCGAGGCATAGCAGGGCAGAGTGGGGCGTTGCGGATCGTAGTAGGGCGTTGCGAGGCATAGCAGGGCGGAGCGGGGTGTTGCGGATCGTAGTAGGGCGTTGCGAGGCATAGCAGGGCAGAGCGGGGCGTTGCGGATCGTAGTAGGGCGTTGCGAGGCATAGCAGGGCAGAGCGGGGCGTTGCGGATCGTAGTAGGGTGTTGCGGGACATAGCAGGGCAGAGTGGGGTGTTGCGGAGCGTAGTAGGGCGTTGCGGGACATAGCAGGGCAGAGTGGGGTGTTGCGGAGCGTAGTAGGGCGTTGCGGAGCGTAGTAACTACGTTCACGGTCTAGGAGGCAGGAGATAAGAAAATACACAATAAATAGGCGTGTCAACCAAGACAGCCCCTCCACACCCAGAGCTTTCAGCATTTCTGGACAGATCTCATCAATCCCCTGGGCTTTGCCACTGTGGAGTTGTTTGACTACCTCAGTGACCTCCACCAGAAATAGCAAAATAAAAAATAAAAAAAATAGTAAAATAAGAGTGCTAATAGTAATATGTATACTAAACAACACTTTTATAAACTAATGTGTCAGAATATATACAGATGAATAATATGCAGCATGTATTTATGATACTTGGTTAAAATAAAAATGCGGGATTTCAAACTAAAATGTTATCTTGTGTAGATAGTAACACTACGCAGCTTTAAAGAGCAATGTGCAGGTTGGACACCCCTATACAGCATAGTGTAGGTATATTAATGATAAACAACAAGATTTTCAAAACTGGAGGAATATATAACTGCTATAAACGACATTTTGAGATACAACTGTGATAAAATAACTTCCGCATCTATAAATCACTGACCAGAAGTGATGTCACGCGAGGGAGTCTGGTCAAATTCATGCTCAATTTACAATAGACGTGGATGAGGAAACCGAGCTCTCCAATGTCTGTGAGCGTGATGGACCACAGGCCTATAATTATGATCCTCCTAGGCGAGATAGAGGTCAGGGGGAGATTAGGGGGGAGATCAGGGGGAGGAACAATGGGCAGAGGAGAGAAGTAGACTTGTGGTGTCAACAAAACCAGTGGCGAATAGGGCAAGTGACTATAATATAATGTAAACAGGTGAGTTTAAACAGTATTATGAAGAGGGAAATTAGCTATAGAGACCAAAACCATTAGTAGGCTACCAGGTTGTAAACATGTTTATTATTTTAGTTTCTTTCTTCTTCTTTTTTAAACAATTTTAAATTGTGGTTATTATTCTTTTTCTAGGTTTGTTTCTTTTTCTTTTCATGATTTTAATTTTTCTTTTATTTTGACATGGTGGTTCATCATAGTGACGCTCATTCGCTGCATTTTATTTTGAAGACTGATTGG
Organism: Gymnocephalus cernua; assembly: GCA_023631565.1. Lineage (NCBI taxonomy): Eukaryota > Metazoa > Chordata > Actinopteri > Perciformes > Percidae > Gymnocephalus > Gymnocephalus cernua. The sequence goes on from CM042429.1 coordinate 2,159,419, forward strand.
CAGTACTTCCTGTCTGTCTCCTGCTAGCTCGGGCTAGCTTAACGCAGCTAGATGACGTATCCGTTAGCTCCCGGTATAAACACGGGCGGACCGGTGTCCTCCGTTAATTAGTCGCTTTCAGGCCTCTCGGGACGGATACACCGAACTGTCCGGTGTTTAAACGATCACAACCGGCGTTAACCGACCCTCGCCGCCCGGTGTTAACGAAAGTTTTTGGGTCAGAAAGTGTTTTCGTTAGATGCGCGCAGATAACGGTTTGGACCGGGGAGAACCGGGGCTTTCTGCCCTCTACATTAATGTCGAATTAACGGTCACTTCTCCCTCAGGTGGTCCGGTACATCAGCAGCTCTTGACCCGCTTCTTTCTGTGGATGTTACCGGGAAACAACTATGGAGTTTCGCTGGAGCCTCTCCCGGTGCTCCGACAAGGTGAGGTAACGGGAACGGGACACACACATCAAACAGCAGCGACCTGTTGCCGGTTGCAGGTGACGCAGAGAAGATGAACGGAGCTCCCGGAGCTGCCGTGCTGCTGTTGGTGCTGTTTTACGGCCGGGTTGCGTTCACCGCTGCCCGGTCCCTGAACGCACCGCGGGACCGAGCGGTTCTGCCTCTGGACGGACAGAAGGACGGTACCGACAGTCTGACCGCAGCCGTGACAGGTAACGTGTAGGTGCCGTTAATTGACTGATATTCATGTGTATGAACGCAAATCATTAAAGTAAAAGCCATACAAAGTTTGATGTAATCTGGTTGAAGTGATATAAAGTTTAAATTCATCAAAAAATGAATTTGATCAGGTGGAAGTGACAGATAAAGTTGTGTGTAAAGTAACAAAGTAACAGCTAGTGTTACAGTAAGAACACGTTAAGGAGAAGTCAAGTGAAAATAGGTTAAAAGTAAGATTAGGTTAAAAATATTGTTTGTTTAAAGTAACACTGGATTGTACACGTTTTATTGTAGTGCAGTAACAACATAGATACAGTAGAACAGAAATAGGTACAGTGTGTAGCCAGTGAAAGTGTGTGTGTGTGTGTCTCTCTCTCTCTCTGTCTCTCTCTCTCTCTCTCTCTCTCTCTCTCTCTCTCTCTCTCTCTGTAACAAAACTTAACTAATTTTCCTGAAGATTTATTTTGTAGTTGCCTCTAAATTATATAATCAATAACTGTCTATGAAGATAACTTATTCCACTAAATCAGAAGAAAATAAACAGGTTTCTTGTCTATAGGAAGGAAAGGAGAAAACATTGTCATGATAACTTAAATATGACACTTTCTGTTTTTAAAGAACAATGAAACAATACTGTTTACAGATTAATTTGTATGTGACTCTCATCTTTGCATTTTCAAAACATTCGGTAGGGTTCCACACAGCAAAATTTGGCTTCTCACTCATCGAGGTTGAATGGAGACGAAATTCGCCCTGATTGGGCGAGATGAGAGGAAAACGCCGAGGGGAGCGAAACAAAGTTGACGAAAGTTTAACTTTATTCAAATTTTGACCCTTTTACAAAACCTTTCTATGTCAGAACTATGACAAAAGAACGTTGGAAAAAGCTACAAAACGCTGAAAACAGTGACAAAAAAACATAAAAAACATCGCCAAAAGCGACAAAACAAATAAAAAAAAATGTATTTAAAAAATTGACAAAAACATAATTAAAAAAACGCCAAAAAAGTGACAGAGTGACAAAATGACAGAAATGTAGAAGAAGAACAACAAAATGTTGACATTTCGACCAGAAAAACACAAAGTTGCATGGTTGACGGTAGTGCTGGGCGGTATGACCAAAACTTTGTATCATGGTATTTTTTAAGGTTCTGGCGGTTTCATCACGGTATTTTCTTTCACTGTGCCTTTATATAGGTTTATAATGGCTTATTTTGCTGTCAGTATTCGGTACTGTCAGAATTTAAAAATGAAACGTTTCAATGTCATCATGTTTACTAAAGGTTTTGATTACTAAAGGGTTTCCTTGGCTCCACAACATTATATAATAACGTTATATGAAGGAGAATGAACATTATACAATAATGTTATATGAAGGAGAATGCATGAAACAGTTATAGACTCAACTATTTTTATTGTGCAAAGACATCTTAAATCCAGTGTTTTAATCATTGCTCTGAACCCGTCTTTCTCGACGGTCTGTAGCAGGACCGTAGGTGGATTGTTATTGTGTTCATTATGTTGCTCCGCTGCCTGCTTGAGGTGACCGGTCTTAATGTTAGCACGGCCGAGTAACATTAGCGACGAGTAGCCTACAGTTAGCACAATTCTTTTAAACCAAAAAACCTCCAAACAACAGACACGGCTCCTCTTCTGTCATCATGTTCTGCAGCTTCATTTCCGGAACTTTCCATGTCTGTTCTATCCATCTTCACCGGAATGTGACACCAGAGCACTACTGTTTGTTTACCCTGCGACTGGAGCAATGACAGTGGACTGGAGGCGTGACCATGCGTGGCAAGAAGCGCAACATTGAAAAGGGTCCGTCTGAAACAGTGTCGCGCAGCGTAGCGTAGCGTTCCGAACGTTGTGTAATCAAATACACCGGTGTGGCGGTATATTAAAAATTCATGTCATAACAAAAATATACACTGGTATTCAGTGTGAACCGGTATACCGCCCAGCATTAGTTGACGGGAAGACAACACAAGGGTTAAACCAATCACAATCCTCTTGGGCGGTGCTAAGCTCCGGACGGAGCCACGGTGCCTCTGCTAAATAGTCTCAGGAAGGAACTTGTTTTGGTGGAACATGTGTACGTTCAGAAGTAGTTTTAGTCGTGCAACAGAAAACTCAGATTGGACAGATAGTCTAGCTAGCTGTCTGGATTTACCCTGCAGAGATCTGAGGAGCAGTTAACCAGAGTCCTCACAAATCAGCCGGAGGTTAGAACACCAACACAGAGACAGAGGAAGGGGACGCACATCTGGCGAAAATACCTTTAGTTATTTATTTATTTAGCCTATGTGATGTAAAAAAACACAAATGACAATTCAAAATAAATCAAAATTATAATAGAAAGTATGTTGTTGGGTGTTTGGTGTTTTAAGCCCCCAACGTCGCCTTCCAGGCAGTGCGGCAATTGTTATGTTTAGGGTTAAGGTTAGGGTTAGCTGCCTGGAATGCAACGGTGGAGGCTTAAAACACCATCGAGCATGTTGTGTGTCATTGGGAATTTTTAAGTGGGTATATGGTAAGGGTGGAGCGGTACATGTATTCGTTTCGTACGGGCGTCTCGGTTCGGCACATGAATTTACACGGAGAATACACGGTATAAAAATAAATAAAACTTGCGTGCAAATTAATTAACGTAATGCGGAACTACTGTTAGATACACGCTTCTTTAGGGACACAGACACCTAATCTGCTCTTCTAACATCCTGCTCTGTGCATTCACATATGAGAGCAGCGCTTGTCTCCCTTGTCTTATTTTGTTTACAAGTTCCAGATGGAGTCTGGAGATGATGTGGGGTAGCCTACTTATTGTTTACTGTTTACATCTTACTGTATACACTTCAGGCTGTTGCAGCTAGCTCAGGGGAGAGACTGGATCACACTAGGTGGTCCAGCCTGAGACCACTAGCTCAGGGGAGAGACTGGAGGACACTAGGTGGTCCAGCCTGAGACTACTAGCTCAGGGGAGAGACTGGATCACACTAGGTGGTCCAGCCTGAGACTACTAGCTCAGGGGAGAGACTGGATGACACTAGGTGGTCCAGCCTGAGACTACTAGCTCAGGGGAGAGACTGGATGACACTAGGTGGTCCAGCCTGAGACTACTAGCTCAGGGGAGAGACTGGATCACACTAGGTGGTCCAGCCTGAGACTACTAGCTCAGGGGAGAGACTGGATGACACTAGGTGGTCCAGCCTGAGACTACTAGCTCAGGGGAGAGACTGGAGGACACTAGGTGGTCCAGCTTGAGACTACTAGCTCAGGGGAGAGACTGGATCACACTAGGTGGTCCAGCCTGAGACTACTAGCTCAGGGGAGAGACTGGATGACACTAGGTGGTCCAGCCTGAGACTACTAGCTCAGGGGAGAGACTGGATGACACTAGGTGGTCCAGCCTGAGACTACTAGCTCAGGGGAGAGACTGAATCACACTAGGTGGTCCAGCCTGAGACTACTAGCTCAGGGGAGAGACTGGATCACACTAGGTGGTCCAGCCTGAGACTACTAGCTCAGGGGAGAGACTGGATGACACTAGGTGGTCCAGCCTGAGACTACTAGCTCAGGGGAGAGACTGGATCACACTAGGTGGTCCAGCCTGAGACTACTAGCTCAGGGGAGAGACTGGATGACACTAGGTGGTCCAGCCTGAGACTACTAGCTCAGGGGAGAGACTGGATGACACTAGGTGGTCCAGCCTGAGACTACTAGCTCAGGGGAGAGACTGGATCACACTAGGTGGTCCAGCCTGAGACTACTAGCTCAGGGGAGAGACTGGATGACACTAGGTGGTCCAGCCTGAGACTACTAGCTCAGGGGAGAGACTGGAGGACACTAGGTGGTCCAGCCTGAGACCACTAGCTCAGGGGAGAGACTGGAGGACACTAGGTGGTCCAGCCTGAGACTACTAGCTCAGGGGAGAGACTGGATCACACTAGGTGGTCCAGCCTGAGACTACTAGCTCAGGGGAGAGACTGGATGACACTAGGTGGTCCAGCCTGAGACTACTAGCTCAGGGGAGAGACTGGATGACACTAGGTGGTCCAGCCTGAGACTACTAGCTCAGGGGAGAGACTGGATCACACTAGGTGGTCCAGCCTGAGACTACTAGCTCAGGGGAGAGACTGGATGACACTAGGTGGTCCAGCCTGAGACTACTAGCTCAGGGGAGAGACTGGAGGACACTAGGTGGTCCAGCCTGAGACTACTAGCTCAGGGGAGAGACTGGATCACACTAGGTGGTCCAGCCTGAGACTACTAGCTCAGGGGAGAGACTGGATGACACTAGGTGGTCCAGCCTGAGACTACTAGCTCAGGGGAGAGACTGGATGACACTAGGTGGTCCAGCCTGAGACTACTAGCTCAGGGGAGAGACTGAATCACACTAGGTGGTCCAGCCTGAGACTACTAGCTCAGGGGAGAGACTGGATGACACTAGGTGGTCCAGCCTGAGACTACTAGCTCAGGGGAGAGACTGGATGACACTAGGTGGTCCAGCCTGAGACTACTAGCTCAGGGGAGAGACTGGATCACACTAGGTGGTCCAGCCTGAGACTACTAGCTCAGGGGAGAGACTGGATGACACTAGGTGGTCCAGCCTGAGACTACTAGCTCAGGGGAGAGACTGGAGGACACTAGGTGGTCCAGCCTGAGACTACTAGCTCAGGGGAGAGACTGGAGGACACTAGGTGGTCCAGCCTGAGACTACTAGCTCAGGGGAGAGACTGGATCACACTAGGTGGTCCAGCCTGAGACTACTAGCTCAGGGGAGAGACTGGATGACACTAGGTGGTCCAGCCTGAGACTACTAGCTCAGGGGAGAGACTGGATGACACTAGGTGGTCCAGCCTGAGACTACTAGCTCAGGGGAGAGACTGAATCACACTAGGTGGTCCAGCCTGAGACTACTAGCTCAGGGGAGAGACTGGATCACACTAGGTGGTCCAGCCTGAGACTACTAGCTCAGGGGAGAGACTGGATGACACTAGGTGGTCCAGCCTGAGACTACTAGCTCAGGGGAGAGACTGGATGACACTAGGTGGTCCAGCCTGAGACTACTAGCTCAGGGGAGAGACTGGATCACACTAGGTGGTGCAGCCTGAGACTACTACCTCAGGGGAGAGACTGGATGACACTAGGTGGTCCAGCCTGAGACTTCTAGCTCAGGGGAGAGACTGGATGACACTAGGTGGTCCAGCCTGAGACTACTAGCTCAGGGGAGAGACTGGATGACACTAGGTGGTCCAGCCTGAGACTACTAGCTCAGGGGAGAGACTGGATGACACTAGGTGGTCCAGCCTGAGACTACTAGCTCAGGGGAGAGACTGGATGACACTAGGTGGTACAGCCTGAGACTACTAGCTCAGGGGGGAGACTGGATGACACTAGGTGGTACAGCCTGAGACTACTAGCTTAGGGGAGAGACTGGATGACACTAGGTGGTACAGCCTGAGACTACTAGCTCAGGGGGGAGACTGGATGACACTAGGTGGTCCAGCCTGAGACCACTAGCTCAGGGGGGGGAGACTGGATGACACTAGGTGGTCCAGCCTGAGACTACTAGCTCAGGGGAGAGACTGGATGACACTAGGTGGTCCAGCCTGAGACTACTAGCTCAGGGGAGAGACTGGATGACACTAGGTGGTACAGCCTGAGACTACTAGCTCAGGGGAGAGACTGGATGACACTGGGTGGTCCAGCCTGAGACTACTAGCTCAGAGGAGAGACTGGATGACACTAGGTGGTCCAGCCTGAGACTACTAGCTCAGGGGAGAGACTGGATGACACTGGGTGGTCCAGCCTGAGACTACTAGCTCAGGGGAGAGACTGGATGACACTAGGTGGTCCAGCCTGAGACTACTAGCTCAGGGGAGAGACTGGATGACACTAGGTGGTACAGCCTAAGACATGCACAGCCTAAGACATGCACATGCCTTCTGCATTTTTATTTTGCTTTTCCCTCCATTGTACCGAACCGTGATGTCTGAACCGAGGTATGAACCGAACCGTGACTTCTGTATACCGTTCCACCCTTAGGAAATCCTGGAGCTTTTTTAGTGGGTTTACTGCGTATACCTTCGTATCACGTAGACTACACCACTGTCGTGGATATAGACTAACTTGTTTTTGACCAACATGAATCCTTAGCGGATCATTGCATCCCAGTTGACCCGGTGCGTCTGCGTCCTCAGGTGTGGACATACGGCGGCGCCTCCTGCTGGAGAAAACCCGTCCCTTCTTCCTGGTGGGTGGACAGAGGAGGAGCCTCGCTGAAGCTCTGCAGGTCAGAGACACGAAACCTTGTATCATAACCTCAAATACACACACACACACACGCACACAAAACCGACTACAAAGAGACACAATGCGACTACACAGAGACACAAACCGACTACACAGAGATGCCAAATGATCACAGATACAAAACAACCCCAAAGGAAACACAAATGGCCAAAAAAAGACAAAAATCCACAAAGAGACACAAAATATATGTGATATAAATTTAACTTAAAGGCATATTTCACCGCTGGAAAGCTGAATATATCTTTAAATTGGGTCAGTTATGTAGCAGAAATGTGAAAAAAAATTGAAATTGGTGCCTTCTAGGTCGAGAAAAGCCAGAAAATGTGTTTTTGGCTCATATGGATGAAAGACACCAAATCTCAGAACGCACCTGCTTCACTGCTTTGAGTCCACTCCCAAGCCACGCCTACCGCTTGACAGACTGACAGTGAGGCATTCAACTCAACTCAATGTGTTTTATTGTTATTTCAACCATATACACAAAACAATGTTTCATCGTGGCTCAAGTGGTGTTACACATTTAAAATATATAAAAACGACATTATATAATAACGACATACGAAACAGCCGGTGAATTAGCGTGGAATGTAGAATGGTCTACCAAAAACTACCAAATATCGGCCCAGGTAATTGGCCAGGGTCGATAATTTTTTCGATCCCTAGTTTTAGACATAGAATGGTAATAACAATGCTACAAAATGATGTGGAAAAAGAGACAAAAACCCAGAAAGAGAGCTCGGGAGCTGGTTCCCAGTAGCTTGGGAGCTACTTGTTGGAGACCTCTGCACTACACAGTACTGTTGAGTGGGTGTGTTGGCTTTTAATTTTTTATTTATTCAACCATGAATATTCCTTTTGAGATTCAGAATCAGCTCCATAGATGTTTTCTGTCCAGTAAAGTAACAGAGAGAACAGAAACCCCGGTAGTATTAGGACATGAAGAACAGACTGTGGTCTTGAGGAGGGACAGGAAGTCTTTACATTCTCCTTCAGTCATGAACAGACAGGTTAATGTTTCAGTGGAATAGGAGAGAGGAAGGAAGTGGGAGCGTTTGCAGTTTTCACCAGCAGCTTCCTGCAGGAACACTGAGATCTGAGGGGAGGGGGGGGGGGCACTTCCTTTGCAGCTGACAGAAGCTCTGAGATCATTTCCTGTAGAATTCCCCTCACACACACACACACACACACACACACACACTCACACCCCACCCGGCCGATAGGAAACGAGGAGAAAGTCTCTAAAATGCCTGAAAATGTTGAAAAATGTGGATCAGTGTTTCCCAAAAAGCCGAAGATGATGTCCTCTAATGTCTTGTTTTGGCCCCAACTCAAAGATATTTGTTGATATTTTACATAAAAAATTACTCTGACTGATGGGTTATCTAAATAGTTGGAGATTCATTATATAGTTCAATTCAATTTTATTTATAGTATCAAATCATAACAAGAGTTATCTCGAGACACTTTACAAATAGAGTAGGTCTAGACCACACTCTATAATTTACAGACTCAACAATTCCAGTGATTCCCCCAAGAGCAAGCATTTAGTGCGACAGTGGTGGAAAAACTCCCTTTTAGGAAGAAACCTGAGACAAACCCAGACTCTTGGTAGGTGGTGTCTGACGGAGCCGGTTGGGGGTGTGATGAACAGTCGCAATAACAGTCACAGTAAAGATAATGGAACTATGACTAGAAATAGTAGTTTTAGTAGTTCATGGCATAGCACTGCAGGGTGTTACAGGACGTAGCAGAGTATAGCAGAGCATAGCAGGACGTAGCAGGGTGTAGCAGGACGCAGCAGGGCATAGCAGGATGCAGCAGGTCATAGCAGGGAGTAGCAGGACACTGCAGAGCGTAGCAGGGTGTAACGGGGCATAGCAGGGCGCGGAGCAGGACCACCGGGACAGCTGCAACCATGATTTAGGTGCTACCCTAATCCAAGGAAACATGCTGGGGGAAAAAAACAACAACATAAGGACTCCAGGGAGAAAGCTCTCAGAGCTAGGTTAGTAACAAGCATTTCTGGGACATGGATACACACAGATGGAAAGAGAGAGAAGCTCAGTGTGTCAAAGGAAGTCCCCCGGCAGTCTAAAACTGAAACAGCATAACTAAGAGAGACAGGCTAAAGAGACGTGCCTGGTCGGGCTATGAACTCTCCCCAACCGGATCGGGCTGTACTGGCCTGGCTCCCTCTACTTTGATTATATCATTGATTATATGGTAGATTAATCTAATGACTATGAAGAGAAGCAGAGAAGAGAAGGGGTGCCGTGTCTGCAGCTCAGGGTTCGTACGGGTGCTTGAAATCCTTGAAAATGCTTGAATTTTGATATTGTGCTTTCAAGGTTTGAAAAATGCTTACATTTTGGATAAAATGCTTGAAAATGCTTGAAATTGTAACTGTAATTCTTTCACAACAAATACCTATCTGACCGAATAGTTTGTTTATTAAATGGAGAAATAAAATGTTGGCGAGCCTAAAATGAAACCTGCCCGCTTGTGCATGAGTGACTGCGATCTGTCACCACGCCACGTCCTACGCCGCCCTACCACCGCCCTACGAAGCAGCTCGATTGGTTGGGGTTAGGCATTTCACCTCGAGTGGTTAAGGTTAGGATAGCCGATCGGTGTCATACAAGTAGCCTACTGTAAGGTTGAGGATGGCCTTATGCAATATTTCCACTGCTGTATTCCAGTAGATAAATGTACTAATCATTGTTGGCAATGAAATAAAATAAAAAAATTCAATTAATATAGGCTATTTATCAGGCAGACCTGTGCCTGTGCACTGTCAGAGTCTTCTGGGTTAAAATGGAATTACAGGTGGTTGTTGTTGCACTGTCTCAGATTTTGTTCAAACCTTGTCGATCAAGAATGTGTCCCAAAAACAAGGCCTGTAAAATATGTCTGTTCAAATCCTATGTCTTCATATTATTAGCCCTGACTTTTACAGCCTGAAAATCCCATTATCTGGGAAGCAATATTTGGACATTAATATAATAAAGTATTATTCATAGGCAGCCCAAACTTTGTAGGGTGGAAGACAAACATGTCAATATGACTGAACCATTACAAGTTTGTACAGCATGCCCTACATTTGGAAAAAGTGTGAAAAGACATTAAAGGTAGCATAAACTTTTAGCAAAATCTAAGAGGGTGCAGCAACTGTTTTCCTTGATTTAGTCTGATTTGACACAGAATGACCCAGCTGCATGTCATTTGGCTCAAACCCTCCCATTCAGTGCTAATCTCCATAGCCCTCTTACTGTATGTTATGTTATGAACCATGAAGAGATTAAACATTTTAAAGGTGGTAATTCAGGGATAGTGAAGTGAAGCCGTCGAGTGATTTTGTTTGGGGTTATTGTTTTTACATTGACTCAGGCAGGTTAGATAGCAAAGTCTACTTAGACCTTGAAAATGCTTGAAAAGTGCTTGAATTTGACCTTGGAAAAGGTGAACGAACCCTGGTAGCAATACACCCTCCCCTGCCGGTCTGGCTGAACACTGCAACTCCTCACTCCCTAACTATAAGCTTTATCGAAGAGGAGAGTTTTAAGTTCACTCTTAAATGTGGTGACAGTATCTGCCTCCCGGACCCAGACTGGGAGCTGGTTCCACAGGAGAGGAGCCTGATAGCTAAAGGCTCTGGCTCCCATTCTACTTTTAGAGACTCTAGGAACCACAAGTAACTCGGCATTCTGGGAGCGCAGTGCTCTAGTGGGACAGTAAGGTACTATGAGCTCTTCAAGATATGATGGTGCTTGACCGTTTAGAGCTTTGTAGGTCAGGAGGAGGATTTTAAATTCAATCCTGAATTTTACAGGAAGCCAATGCAGAGAAGCTAATACAGGATAAATATGATCTCTTTTCTTAGTTCTTGTCAGTACACATGCTGCAGCATTCTGGATCAGCTGGAGAGTCTTAAGGGTTTTATTTGAGCATCCTGATAATAAGGAATTACAATAGTCCAGCCTGGAAGTAACGAATGCATGGACTAGTTTTTCAGCATCGTTTTGAGACAGGATGTTCCTAATTTTGGCAATGTTACGAAGATGTCTTTGTCTCCTGTCTTTGAAAGATGGACGCTGAGTGAACGCTGGCGCGACTCGCTGCCGCTGCTCTCTGTCTGTTTGTCCGATTTTTATTAACTTTTTAACTTGGCTTTTACTGAACTTTTAACTGTTTATTGCCCTGCTGATATACTGGTGTTGTTATCACGTTATACTATCAGTTAAGCTCAGTTTATAGCTGCTCACCTGTCTGACGCCCTGGCTGTCACTGATTGCTGCGTTCATACCAGCTACACTTGGCTCTTCTGCCTCTCTACCTGGCCTTGCTGTGTGCGCCAAAATGTGGATCAGCAAGTCGGCGATACTCATGTGGACTGCTGTGCTTCTCCTGACAAGTTCCTCGTCGGCCCTGCTCCAATACTCGGCTGCTGAGCTTCTCAAATTCCGCTTCATCCCGACTACCCCAGCAGTTCTACAATCAACGCTGCACCATGGCCCGGAAAACGCTCGCATGCCTCGTCGGAGATATCTTCACCGTGGGTCCCGACGGAGTTTCAACATCGATGACTCCACTTCAATCAACTCTTTCTGGTCCTCATCTCGCCGTCAACCGAGATCTTCCAGCAGGAGGGTGGACCATAGTGTGCTAGCCAGTCTACCCAGGTCGGCTAACGCTAGCTCTGTCGCCCACAAGAATAATCTTAGTGATCTCCACTTTGGATTATACAACATCCGCTCACTTTCGGGCAAAGGACCTTTTCTCCAGGATCTCATCAATGACCGCAAGTATGACTTCTTTAGTCTGACAGAGACTTGGCAGCAACCAAATGACTTTTCCCAGTTGAGCGAAGCAACTCCCGCCGGGTTTGTTTACAGCTGTCAACCCCGTGCTACAGGTCGCGGAGGAGGTCTCGCGATAATCTATCGCGAGAGCTGGAAAGTCTCGCTTGTCTCTGTGCCACTCTATCAGTCATTTGAGTGTCTTGTCATTAAACTAAATGGTCCATCCCCTATCACTGTAGCCACCGTGTATCGTCCACCTAAGCCCAATTCAGAATTCATCAATGAATTTTCTGCTTTTCTTACATTCATTTCACCATTCTCCCCTAATGTTATTCTCCTTGGTGACTTTAACATCCATATCGACAATGGTGATAACTACCTCACAAAAGACTTTATATCATGCCTTGATAGTTTTGATTTGCAGCAGTTTATTAATTTCCCCACCCATTCAAAAGGCCATACCCTGGATCTACTCTGCTGCTCTGGTGTCACTCCTTCTAACTGTACTGCACTTGACCTTCCCATCTCCGACCATAAACTTATTTCATTTAATGCTAAGGTGACACTGTTCAAAACAAAACTGCCACGTACAATCTCTTTCCGCAACATTAAGTCCATTGACCCAGCAGCTCTAGACTCTGGTATTGACAATCTTCCCAACATCGACTGCACATCCACCCCTGATGAACTGCTCAGTCACTACAATTGTGGCCTACACCATCTCCTTGATACCCTGGCCCCACTAAAAACACGGAATGTTTCCTTCTCCCAGTCTGCACCCTGGTTTACTTCTGAACATCGCCAACTGAAAGCCAGAGGTCGCCAACTGGAACGTCTCTATAGAAAGACTGGTCTCATCATCCACAAACAAATGTTTCATACCCATTTACTTTCCTATAAAGATTCTCTTTCCACCGCAAAGTCCAACTATTATACAGATTTAATCAGATCAGGTTCTGGCAACTCTCAAGCACTTTTCTCACTGGTACATAAAACACTACGCCCACCTGATTCTCTCCCACCTCATTTTTACTCCACTGACTCCTGCAATTCCATTATGACATTTTTTAATACTAAAATTGACCGTATCCATCAACGGTTAGCCCCCCAGATCTCAACCCTCAAACCTTCCTCTGACTTTCAATTTTCTTCTTGTCATCCTTTCTCTGACTTTACCCTCCCCTCAGCTGCTGAAATAACCAACCTTGTCTGCAAATCTAAACCATCAACCTGCCAACTGAATCCTCTCCCGACTGCACTGGTTAAAGCTTGCATTCGCTCCCTGACCCCTCTTATAACTGCAATTATTCATTCCTCTCTTATCACTGGTATTGTTCCGTCATCCCTCAAATCAGCTGCAATAACCCCCATTCTTAAGAAACCTGGAGCTGACCCCAGCAACTTCAACAATCTCCGCCCAATTTCCAACCTCCCCTTCCTCTCAAAAATCCTTGAAAAAACAGTTGCATCTCAGATTCATGACCACCTCTCCCACAATAGTCTCTATGAACAGTTCCAATCAGGCTTCCGTCCCCTTCATAGCACCGAAACAGCTCTTGTTAAAATAACCAATGACCTCCTAACGGCTGCGGACTCTGGATTCCTAACGATCCTCATCCTCCTCGACCCGCCCAGCGGCTTTTGACACCATCTCCCACACCATCCTCATCGACCGACTAGCCTCCCTTGGATTATCTGATACACCCCTGCACTGGTTTAAATCATATCTTTCTGGCCGTACTCAGTTTGTCCAACTCAAAACTTTCAGATCCCACTCCTCCCCCATCTCCTCTGGTGTTCCCCAAGGTTCTGTCCTTGGACCCCTTCTGTTCATTATCTACCTTCTCCCTCTTGGCCATATTTTCCGTAAACATAACATTCAGTTCCATTGCTATGCAGATGACACCCAGCTCTACCTATCCACTAAACCCACCACATCCCTACCTCCCACCTCTCTATCAAATTGTCTTCAGGAAATCAGATCCTGGTTCTCCCTAAACTTTCTTAAGCTCAACAGTGACAAAACTGAACTCCTTCTTATTGGCACCAAATCCATCCTCTCAAAAATAAATGACTTCTCTATCTCCATTGATAACTCATCTGTGTCCCCCTCCCCCCAGGTTAAGAGTCTGGGTGTCATCCTAGATAGCACTCTGTCATTCCAGTCCCACATCAATAACATCACTCGGTCAGCATATTTCCATTTACGTAATATCTCTCACCTGCGCCCATCTCTCTCCCCCAACAGTGCTGAAATTCTGGTTCACACCTTGGTCACCTCCCGCCTAGACTATTGCAACTCTCTCCTCTATGGTTTACCTGACAAATCCATCCATAAACTACAACTAGTCCAAAACTCTGCTGCCCGCATCATTACCAGAACCCCCTCCATCAGTCACATAACACCTGTCCTGCGGCAACTTCATTGGCTCCCCTTCAAATACCGCATCATTTACAAAATCCTACTCCTTACATTTAAAGCCATAAACAATCTTGCCCCTCAGTATCTCACTGAACTCCTCCATATCAAGACACCCACCCGTTCTCTCAGGTCCTCTTCCTCCATCCAGCTCATCCTCCCACCTGCTCGTCTGGTTACCATGGGGTCTAGAGCCTTCGGTCACTCAGCCCCCCACCTCTGGAACTCCCTGCCCCACTACATTTAACACTCCACGTCCATAACCACTTTCAAATCTCACCTAAAAACTTATCTTTTCAGAGAGGCTTACTCGCTTTAACTTTTTTTCTTTTGTGCAATGACCGTTCTTTTTTTTTTTTTTTTTTTTTTTTTTTTTTTTTTTTTGCTTTGCCTGATCATTTTATTAACAGTATTATGATGTTTTTTACTGTTTGTTGCTCTGTTTGTTTGTTTAATGGATTGAGTGTTTTATTGTTGATTTTGTAAGGTGACCTTGAGTGTTTTGAAAGGCGCCTATAAATAAAATGCATTATTATTATTATTATTAGATGAAAAAATGCAGTTCTTGAGGTTTGTTATAAGTGGGCGTTAAAGGATATTTCCTGACTGCCATTCAGTTTGGCGTCACTTTGACAGCCAATAACTTTACATCTGAAGCGTTTGCACAGTAACGCTCAGTAACGCTCAACCATCACCGGAAAAGTGCTTCTAATAGACTTCACTGGTCTCCGTCAAAAACAGCGGAGTCACTGGGTCCATTTTATATACTGTCTTTGTCTATAGTTGGCTAAGACCTCAGGATCGAGGGTGGGTTTTTTCAGAATAGGTTTTATCACAGCTACTTTAAATGACTGCGGTACATAACCTGTTAATAAGGACATATTAATCATATCTAATAATGAAATGTTAACCAGTGGTAGTGCTTCTTTAAGTAGCCTCGTTGGGATGGGGTCTAAGAGACAGGTAGATGGCTTAGCTGAAGAGACCTTTAACATTAATTGTTGAAGGTTTATAGGGTAAAAGCAGTCTAAGTATATGTCAGGTTTTGTCGATCTTTCTAGCAGTCCTGTGTTTGAAGGTGAACTGTTAGAAGTTGAGGGCAAGAGGTGATTCATTTTATCTCTAATTGTTATAATTTTATCATCAAAGAAGCTCATGAAGTCGTCACTACTCAGAGCTATAGGAATAGATGGCTCAGTAGAGCTGTGACTGTCTGTCAGCCTGGCTACAGTGCTGAAAAGAAACCTTGGGTTGTTCTTATTTTCTTCTATTAGTGATGAGTAATAGTCTGATCTGGCATTTCTGAGGGCCTTCCTATAGGTTTTCAGACTGTCTTGCCAATCTAAACGAGATTCTTCCAGTTTGGTGGAACGCCATTTACTTTCCAGTTTTCGCGAGATTTGTTTTAGTTTGCGAGTTTGGGAATTATACCAAGGTGCTAGTTTCCCTCTACACCAGATGCCTATTTCAGATAGGCTTTTATCTAATTTTGTATAGTCAGGTAGTAAGAATTTGAAAGTTATTAAAAAATGGGCTGATAATAAAGGATTCTGCGGAAATACTATTAAATCTTCAATTTTGATGCCAGCACAAGGTCGAGGGTGTGGTTAAAACAGTGAGTGGCCTTATGCACACTCTGACTGAAACCTGAATCTAATAGTGAGTTGAAAGCAGTACTTGCTGTTGTTGTCAATGTCCACATGGATATTAAAATCACCTACAATAAGTATTTTGTCTGATTTAAGGACTACACATGATAAAAACACAATATTCAGATAAAAATTCTGAATACGGACCTGGAGCTCGGTAAACAACAACAAATATAATTGGCTGTACAGTTTTCCATGTTGGATGTTGAAGATTAAGAACTAGGCTTTCAAACGAGTTATAATTTAGTTAATTAAAAGGCTTGAATCAAATATGGCTGCAACTCCCCCTCCTCGGCCTGAGCCTCTAGGTATTTGAGTATTATTATGACTGGGAGGAGTGGCTTCATTTAAACTAACGTATTCTTCATTGCACAGCCAGGTTTCGGTAAGACAGAATAGATCAATTTGATTATCTGATATCAATTCATTTATTAATACTGCTTTAGAAGACAAAGATCTAATATTTAATAGTCCACATCTAATTTTCTTATTCTGTTCTATCATTGCAGTGGTTGTTTTAATTCCAATTAGGTTGTTAAGTATAGCCCCTCTTTTATTAATCTTTGATTTAACCGAGTCGGGGGGCTGACACTGTGGTTATGGGATTATGAGCAATAATAAAATCATTGATTAAAAATGATTTTCCTGCCAAAGATCTGACGTTCTGAACTGAAGTCAGACTGTAGAAAGTAAATAGGAATAACGATTACTCTTAATATTTCAAGTATTGATGCCTCACGCACAGTTTTCACTCCATATCATCCATGTTACAATGAAGATTAAATCCAGCAGCTGTATTGAATGATAATTGTTCCATAAACACCTCCAACTCAAATCTTAATCTTAATTTGTTCTTAATATTTAATCGGTGCTGTCTCACCGTCACATTGTCCACTACGGAGTGCAGGAGGAGGAGATGGCCCGACGCATGGAATACAGGATATAATCAAATACCCTAGCATTAGATAACTACAGAACACGGTGTAAATAACTAAATATCTGCATTTAATACTGTGCATATCATCAAATGTCAAAGTCTGAAAATACAGCCGTTAAACTCTCACGCAATCGTTACCCTTAATGTCCTCGTTATCGGTCCGAACTTTAATACTGTTTGTGACTAAACCTGCATGCTGCGCCTGGATTTCCTCTCTGTCTGCAGATCAATAACGTTTTATCTTCAAATCTTAATCTGAGTTATTTTCAAGCACAAAGACTCCCTCCTTCCATCTGTTTTCTGGGTGAGATATTTAACTTTGGACTACTGGAGACCCAGATGGACATTTCTCACTATTTTATTCCTGCCATTTTATAATATGTTGCTCCATTTTCTATGTGAAGTAACTGTTTTAATACAGGAGTAATACACTCTCAGCTGTTTTCCTTCCAGCCCTCCTCCCTCCTTTCTTCTTGTGCTTTTGTTGTGGTCGACAGCTCGGAGCCTCGCCCAAAGTGTCTGACATCATCTGGAGCCTGGGCG
This sequence comes from Gymnocephalus cernua, assembly GCA_023631565.1. NCBI lineage: Eukaryota > Metazoa > Chordata > Actinopteri > Perciformes > Percidae > Gymnocephalus > Gymnocephalus cernua. The sequence goes on from CM042429.1 coordinate 2,176,749, forward strand.
AGAGACATGACCTCATCACAGAGAGAGAGAGAGAGAGAGAGAGAGAGAGAGAGAGAGAGAGAGAGAGAGAGAGAGAGAGAGAGAGAGAGAGAGAGAGAGAGAGAGAGAGAGAGAGAGAGAGAGAGAGAGAGAGAGAGAGCATGTAGAGAGAGAGAGAGAGAGCATGTAGAGAGGGAGGCTGTAAAACATAATGAGGGTCAGGGTTGTGTTGGCTCTATCCACAGTGCTGCGGAGTAAGGTCTGGCTACACCACAGATGCATTCTGGGATAGGACAAAAAACAACGCTCTGGGTTGTTTGCATTTCTTTAAACCAATCATAATTGTCTTGGGCGGTGCTAAGCTCCAGACGCAGCGACGGTGGCTCTGCTAAATAGCCTCAGGAAGGAACTTGTGAATTTGCACCCCACATAAGAAAACTCCTCATCCAATATTAAATGAAGTTAACTGTTGACACAATACAGTAACTTGAGATATTTAAATGAGCTGATACATGGTTAAACCTCATTGGCTCTTACCAGTCTATCTCTGTGTGTACTTGGTCCACAGCAATCCCACCAATCAGTCCCAAAACCTCCCAGTTAGAGAGGAAATTACCTCAACATATTCTTTATAAAACCTCCCAGTTAGAGAGGAAATTACCTCAACATATTCTTTATAAAACCTCCCAGTTAGAGAGGAAATGACCTCGACATATTCTTTATAAAACGTCCCAGTTAGAGAGGAAATGACCTCAACATATTCTTTATAAAACCTCCCAGTTAGAGAGGAAATGATCTCAACATATTCTTTATAAAACCTCCCAGTTAGAGAGGAAATGATCTCAACATATTCTTTATAAAACGTCCCAGTTAGAGAGGAAATGATCTCAACATATTCTTTATAAAACATCCCAGTTAGAGAGGAAATGACCTCAACATATTCTTTATAAAACGTCCCAGTTAGAGAGGAAATGACCTCGACATATTCTCTATAAAACCTCCCAGTTAGAGAGGAAATGACCTCGACATATTCTTTATAAAACGTCCCAGTTAGAGAGGAAATGACCTTGACATATTCTTTATAAAACGTCCCAGTTAGAGAGGAAATGACCTCAACATATTCTTTATAAAACGTCCCAGTTAGAGAGGAAATGACCTCATCATATTCTTTATAAAACGTCCCAGTTAGAGAGGAAATGACCTCAACATATTCTTTATAAAACGTCCCAGTTAGAGAGGAAATGACCTCGACATATTCTTTATAAAACCTCACAGTTAGAGAGGAAATGACCTCGACATATTCTTTATAAAACGTCCCAGTTAGAGAGGAAATGACCTCAACATATTCTTTATAAAACGTCCCAGTTAGAGAGGAAATGACCTCGACATATTCTTTATAAAACCTCCCAGGTATAAAGGAAATGACCTACATATTCACAACATATTCTGGGGAAAATAATGGTCCAAAATGATGTCAAAAAGATACACAACACAACTATAAAGAGACGCAATATATATCAGAATCACAATCTGTTTTTTTATATGCCAAGTATACTTACATACACAAGGAATTTGACTTTGGTAGGTGTTAACTCTCTATACATTCAACAAATGGCCATGTAGTAGTAAACATTCAGTAGACAAATAGTAATATAGACACATACTGTACAATAGAGACAACAATATACTAGTGCTGTCAAACGATTAAAATATTTAATCACGATTAATCGCATTAATGTCATAGTTAACTCACAATTAATCGCACATTTGTATCTATTCTAAATGTCCCTTGATTTCTTTTTGTCCCATTTATATTTTCTCATTTTAATGCTCTTATCAACGTGGAAAAGTGGATCGCCTTGCTTTGTTTAACTTCTCCTGCTCCAGATTTCCCACCGTGGTCAGAAAGAACAGAGGAGACACTTTGTTTCTCTCACTATGACTTTAGAGTCGCTACTCGCTCCGAAGCTCATCGCCATCACGAGCCTACAGTAGCTACGCGGCTCGCAAGCCCAAACAAGTGGCGTGCCTGTTTTGTTTCCGGTCTAGCTAGATCCGAAAGAACGTTAATCTCTCGATAAAAAAATTGACGCCGTTAAAATGGGTTTGCGTTAACGCCGTTAATAATGCGTTAAACTGACAGCACTACAATATACATATAGGCATATATTAACATAATATACAAAAATACAAATATTCAAATAAGACATAATATCAAGACAGGTACACATGGAGTGGGTGTAAGGTGCAAAAAGTAATAGTGCAAAGTAGTGTGCAAGATGCATATTGGAATGATAAGTATGTAATGTGTAGAGAAGTGGGGGAGTGGCCAAAGTGGGGATGACCCCACTTGCAGTCTTTTTTTCTGGAAAAACGTTATATTTTCTTGAGGAAAATATTCTGTAGTTTATTTTGCTGTCAATACTGCCGACGTTGTCTTTTCTGTACTCAGATCAGTTTATATTTATGTTTATGTTTATGGGAAACATACATGTCCAGACAAGGCTAGCAGCAGCAGCGCCGCTTCAGACACGTTTCTGGTGTGAAAAGACAGAAAACACCACACAGCCGCCACGCAAAGAACAGGGGGGACACTTTGTTTCTCTCACTATGACTCTAGAGTCGGTACTCGCTCCGAAGGTAATCGCCGTCACTCTCTCACTGATCCCTCTACCACACACTCCCCACACACACACACACACACACACACACACACACACACACACACATGCCGGCTTGACGCACAAATGCACAAACACTGCATTAAAACACTGCATTATACTGTATATTTATTAATAACAAGACGTTGGCGTTTGGAGGGCTGTATGGATTGGTTTGAAGCTCTATTCCTTCAGTTTAAAGCTGCTCAGTGTCAGATAAAGATCAGGCTAATATCATTAGTGTTATACTGTTAGTAGATTTAGATTGCAGTGGTGGCTGCCAGGATAGTTTCAAACATTTCAATTAACGTTGAGCGTTGTTTCTCTCAGATCATTACGTCATCGTTATCTTATTCTCTTATTGGATCAGACTGCTGCAGACATGCTTTTACAAACTCTTTCTGTCTCTCTTTCTTTCTGTCTCTTTCTCTCTTTCTCTCTGTCTTTCAGCTGGACTTGTAGCCGTTATATTGTTGGCTAGTTTACTTTAGAATAAAACATCAGATTTTATAAACTACATGTGTTTTGTGTGCAGGAATGTTAATGTGTAAAGTAACTAGTAACTAAAGCTGTAACAGATGAATGTAGTGGAGTAAAAAGTACAATATTTCTCTCTGAAATGTAGCGGAGTAGAAGTAGAAAGTGGCATGAAAAGAAAACACTCAAGTACAAGTACCTCGACATCTGGACTCAAGTACAGTACTGGAGTAGATGTACTCAGTTACAATCCACCGGTGACATTTGTAGATATTGGGATCAGTTTCCTGTGTTGAGTGTTTGAAGCTGAGGTACAGTTTCACAGTTAGACCCACCCAGCTGACCTGAACATGACTCAGCTAACACGCACGCGCACGCACACGCACACGCACACACACACACACACACACACACACACACACACATACACACACACACACACACACACACACACAATGACTCGACCCCACCACAGCACAAAGGACAGAGAGGGTGGAGAAAACAAACACGCCTCAGAGGGGAATTTTAGAGGAACACTCCCAAAATCTCGTATTAGTTATCCCAACAGTAACACAAATCTAGCCTTGTTTTAAAGACTTCATGCAAAGATTAATGGATTAGTTGTCAACTGTTAAATTAATCTCACAACTATTTGGAAACATACAAGTGAAACTTGTGTGATGTCAGCTTGTTAAATGGGAATGTGGATTCTCTCCTCTCCTCTTTCCTTCCCATCCCTTCTTCCCTACATGCTATTGTTCCTTCCTTCCTTCCCCTTTTTGTCCATCCTTCCTTATTCATTCTTCTTCTACTTTCCTTCGCTCCTGCCTTCCTCCCCTTTTCTTTCCATCCTTTCTGCCCAGTTGAACAATCTTTATCAGCTGACGTTTGACTTCCACTGATTGATTAGTGTTCTAGGAACAGTGGTTCTCAAACTTTTTTCAATAATGTGAAACCTTCTCTGAGCCAAGTACCCCCTGACCAGCGCAGGTCCATCACAGCGCTGCACCCCCTCTGTCTGATTGTGTTATGGTTTCGGTATTTTGCTTTGTTTTTTGTTCTATTTCGGTCTGGTATTTTGGTCCTATGTCTTGTCTTATTGTGATTGTGCACTTTTCTATCTTGTTTTGTATTATGTTCTGTTTCCTGTTTTATTGTGATAGTCTGGTTTTCTGTGCTGTCTTCCTGTGTTTTCCCGCCCTTGTGATTGCCTGATGTTTCTCACCTGTTCCCCAGCCCTGGTGTCACCTGTGTCTTGTTACCTTGTTACCCTGCGTATTTAGTCTTTGTGTTCCCCTTGTCCTGTGTCAGATCATTTTGTATTTGTTTCTGCTGGTGTGTTCAGTCAGCGTTTTATGAGTATTCCCTGCGGTCTCTGTGTTCCCATTTTTTTGGATATCTTGTTCTTTTGTCTTTCTACCTTTTGGACTGAGTTTTTGCCTGCTTTATTTGGGACTCTTTTGTTGGCGTGAACTTTTGTTTAATAAATCCTCTAAGGGTGCTCCGATCAGGATTTTTGGGGCCGATCACCGATTGCTGGCAGACGTATCGGCCGATACCGATCACTTTTATGAACTGAAAATTACGCCATTATGTAACAGTCACACATCTAAAAAATGTCCTTTCAATCACTGCAGACATTTCTTCAGCACACACACACACACACACACACACACACACACACACACACACACACGGGGAGCTGCTAGCTACACGACTCCGCTCTGCCTTAGCGTTAGCTAACTGTGAAAACTCCTCATCCTCCTTTCTGTGACTAACCTTCAAATGTCTGATGAGGTTGGTGGTGTTGAAACGTCTTTGGAGCTTTCCGCCTCGTGGTATTTCCTCGGTACACACGTTGCTAATCGCTAGTGTATCGTCTTTTTCCCAGATAGCAATGAGTCGGCGGACCACCAGCGGTGCTCCAGAGGCAGTAGAAGCGTCAGAATGGTGAAATCACAAACACGTTTGCCGGAGCACCACCGGTGGCAGACGCTTTTTAAAAGCGGTAGCCGGCTTCCTACCGCCTTCGTTCCGCGGCCGGCCGCGGGCCAACTGCTGTTCTGCTGCCGTTCAGACACCTTGTAGAACTGCCAGACCGCTGAATGTAGGGACGCCGCCATTTTAGCTCCATGTTGAAAATGTTCTCAAGAGTAGTGCGCTCTTAATACATCCATGGTAGTGCGTCATCTGATCGGCCTATCTGATCGGCATTTATGGAGACCACCGATCAAACTATTTAAAGCCATTATCAGCCGATACCGATCGATCGGAGCACCCTTAAAATCCTCCAGATAAAGCTGTCCCTCGTCTGCTCTCTACTCTTGGGTCCTCTAATTCCCTGAGACGTAACAGATTGACTAAACAACAACTTTGCAACTGAAAAACACTTAAATGCAACTTCAAATGTTTTCCATTAATTTATTATCATAGTATAATTTTTCAGGGAATTATGCATGGCTGATATTTTTAAAACATATTTAAAGAACTCTCACGTACCCCCTGCAGTACTCCAAAGTACCCCTAGGGGTACAAGCACCCCCATTTGAGAAACATTGCACTGGAACAAATACTAATACTAATACTAAATACAACCCCAAATCAGAAAAAGTTGAGACAGTATGGAAAACACAAATAAAAAAAATAAAGTAGTGATTTCTAAATGTACTTTGACTTGTATTTCATTGCAGACAATACAACAGCACATAATTTAATGTGTTCCTTATGATGTTTGTATGTCTTGTATTGTTTTTATTTTCAAATAATTTTGGTTCTTGCAACACATTTCAAAAAAAGTTGGAACAGTAAAGCATTTACCACTTTGTAATGTTGCCATTCCTTTTCACAACACTTAAAAGACGTTTAGGGACTGAAGACACCAAGTGATGAAGTGTTTCAGGTGTAATTTTGTCCCATTCTTGCTGCAAACAAGTCTTAAGGTGGGCAACAGTACGGGGTCTTCGTTGTCGCATTTTGCGCTTCAAAATGCGCCACACATTCTCTATTGGAGACAGGTCGGGACTGCAGGCAGGCCAGTCAGGTACCCGTATCCTCTTCCTCCGCAGCCTGGACTTTGTAATGTGTGCAGAATGTGGTTTTGCATTATCTTGTTGAAATATGCATGGACGTCCCTGGAAAAGATGTCTTCTTGAAGGCAGCATATTGTGCTCCAAAATCTCTATGTACTTTTCAGCAGTAATGGTGCCATCACAGAAGTGCAAGTTACCTTTGCCAAGGGCACTGACACAACCCCATACCATGACAGACCCTGGCTTTTGGACTTGTTGCTGGTAACAGTCTGGATGATCCTTTTCTTCTTTGGTCTGTAGCACACGGCGTCCATTTCTCCCAAAAAATACACAGTACACGTTTCCACTGTGTGATGGTCCATCCCAGATGCCTCCGAGCCCAGAGAAGTCGACGGCGCTTCTGGACACTGTTAACATAGGGATTCCTTTTGGCACAGTACAGTTTTAACTGGCATTTGTGGCTGTAACTACGTATTGTGGTACTTGACAAAGGTTTGCCAAAGTAGTCCTGAGCCCATGTGGTGATATTGCTTATAGATGAATGACGATTCTTGATGCAGTGCTGCATGAGGGATCGGAGATCACGGTTGTTCAGCTTAGGTTTGCGCCCTTGTCCTTTACGCACTGAAATTCCTCCTCATTCCTTGAATCTTTTAATTATGTTATGCACTGTTGAAGGTGAAATAAGCAAATGTCTTCCTATCTTTCTTTGAGGAACATTGTTTTTAAACATTTCAATAATTTTCTCACGTATTTGTTGGCAAACTGGCGATCCTCGGCCCATCTTTGCTCCTAAAGGATTATTATTTAACCAATTTACCTGATTACTAGCCCTTAATTGCTCCTGCCCCAACCTTTTTTGGAATGTGTTGCAGGTCTGAATGACAGGAAAGGATGTATATTTTTAAATGAAATTAAGTTGACCAGACAAAACATGAAATATTTTGTGTTCACATTGTCTGCAATGAAATACAAGCCAAAGTACATTTAGAAATCACTACTTTCTTTTTTATTTGTGTTTTCCATACTGTCCCAACTTTTTCTGATTTGGGGTTGTAGTCTCAGGAAGGAACTTGTTTTGGTGGAACATGTGTACGTTCAAAAGTAGTTTTAGTCGTGCAACAGAAAACTCAGATTGGACAGATAGTCTAGCTAGCTGTCTGGATTTACCCTGCAGAGATCTGAGGAGCAGTTAACCAGAGTCCTCAGAAATCCACTAGAGGTTAGAACGCCAACACAGAGACAGAGGAAGGGGACGGACATCCGGCCGAATTTCTGACGTCAATGGAGCAATCCCGGAAGTGGAACGTCGTGGATATAGACTATGTATTTTCCAGCTCCGACTAAATGAGTCCGTCTCTGTGTAATGTAGAGTTTTTCCTGCGTGTCTGTCCAATGTGTAATGTTAGACAGCCAATCACAGACATTATTAGATCTTGGTAGAAGCATGCTGCGTGCTGATTGGCTCCCTGACACTGATGAGATTAACTCCTTATGGATTGACATTTGGTATTGAATGACAAGGCATTTTTTGATACTTGATACTAAGGAGACTGGATACTGTGTGTGTGTGTGTGTCTGTGTGTGTCTGTGTGTGTGTCTCTGTCTCTTCAATTGGTGCCTAAAAAGAATTCAGTACCCAGCCCTGACAGAGAACAGCCTTAAGGTGCTTTGGGAAATAAGTTTCTAGTCCAAGTCCTTCAGAAGTCCTCCATCTGTTTTCTGATGTCCTCTCCTCAGTATTTAAAGGAAATGTTGTTGCTGTGTGTTTCCAGGACGGTCACCCCGACAGGCTGCAGTGTGGACTGGAGGTGGGAGGACAACTCTTCCTGCTGAACCTGGAGAAGAACCAGTGAGTGGGATTTAGGCAGATTTATGGTTCTGTGGAGACTCCACGCAGAGCTTTCGCCGTAGCCTACGTAAGTGGACCGAAGCGTGATTTATCAACGCCGAGGCTCTGTACGTAGCTACGTGGAGATACCTGACGTCACCTCTCGAAAAACGTTACTACACGTCACTTGGGCGTGGCTCGGCAGCATTGCAGAGGCCGGCGTTTCCCAGCATGCCTTGTGTCCGCCTGGGTCTTGCAGTCGGTGAAAAGCAACTGCGCTACCTGCGTCTCACAACTGCGGCCGCCTTGCTCTCGTGAGATCATCGTTGCCTACGTATGCATGACGTCAGAGCAAGTCGGGATCAAGTCGGACACAAATCTAACCGGCATGCCACGGGCGGTGATCGCCGGTGATCGATTCTGCGCAGATCTGGCTCATCTCGAACGAGCCTATTCTCTTGAAGAGATACGTTAGGCCGGCCACAGACTGGATGCGTCGCGTGAGCGTGTCAGCTGCGTGGCGTGTCCGTTTTTATTCCAGCTCCCATGTTAACAGGTTAGAGCATGCAAACTGCCTGTGTGACACGCACATCTCACGCGCAGCTCGAGCGGCGCCGAAAACGCGTGCCTGCTAGAAATGGAACCAACGGCTATTTTTCACGCGACACACAAGCGTGTTGAAAGCGTTTCCAGACAACATAGAATAGGATGTCATAGAAATGTAATTTTGACACAAATACATATTAATAAATGACATTTTGATGTTTGAAAGTCTCGAGGTTTTGACATAAATGCAGATATAAATGTAAAATTTAAAAAACAAATATCGATTTTTAATACTGTAGCCTATTTTGCCATCAATACTGCCGACGTTGTCTTTGCTGTAATCAGATCAGTATATATTTATGTTTAACATGAAGTATACTACTGCTTGAGTGCAGTAAATCAATGGGAAACACATGTAGAGCAGCAGTAGCACCGCGCCAGACACGTTTCTGGTGTGTGAGACATAGAAAAATCCACGCAGCTGACACACAACACAAACGCCACGCTCACGCCACGCATCCAGTCTGTCTCCGGCCTTACAACCAGCACTCAGGTAGAAACCTCAAGCGTGATTTCTGTTCCTGTGGAGGCTCCATGCAAAGCTTTGACTGGAGCCTATGTAGTATCAGGGATAAACACAACACCAAGAGTCCGAGATGTGACTGTGTGTATCGTCTCTCTGCAGCGACCTGCTGCCCAAACCGCCTAACGTCTTCTACTACCTGTCCAACGGCACCGGAGTGTCTGTGAGAGCCAACTCTGTGGTGAGTCACTCAACGGGTTTTTATTGTTTTAAAAAGCCATTCTTAAAGCCCCAGTGTGTAAGAATTTCTCCCGTCTAGCGGATAAATTGTATATGACAACCAACTGAATATTACTTTCTAACCCCCCCCATTATGAGTGCGTTCTAACTCCTACGGTGGCCGAACCTGAAATTAGCGACAACCGTCCGTGAGTGTCCCTTCCAGTGTAATAATAGTTTGACGTTATTTTGGAACCATTTCATTGCTAACATCAGCTATCAGGTTCCCAAACATATGCAAGCTGATGTTAGTAAAGTATCAGTGCTATTGTTATTCTGTATATTGTACCAGATTAATAGTGTAAGGCGATGTTTACAGCGTAGGAGAGAAGCAACGGAGGTTTGTGTTTTTAATATATTTCTCTGAGCAGCATGAACAATGTCAATGAAACTGAAATGATCTCTTAGTGTTTCCATCGTTTCCACGCAGCTGTTCTAGTAGCTAGTCTGTGTTACAGATCCATGACGTGAGTTGTCTACCAGGGAAATCACGGCACATATGATTACGTTTATGTTCCAAGGTAGACGATCCTTTTTCATCATTGACGCGAGGAAAAGTATCCTAGACGTCGTTCTAGCGTTATACACAACCATGCTATAGTTAGACAAGCAAGTAGACACTATAAAACTTTTACACAAACAGTCAGAATTACCTGTTGAGAAGAAAGCAGCAACTTGGGCGTCCCTTTTAAAATCCTTGCTCCTCATCAGCTCTTTCCATCTTGGAAAAGCCACAACAATATTAACTTTGGTCGCGTTGCTTTGCCTGTCACGTTGTCATTTTAATTTCACGTCCTCGATAAGAGACGCAACAGGCTTTCAAATCTGCTGGCGGTGAGTCACAAGTAATCTTCTCCCCCCCCCCCCTCCCTGGCATACGTCACAGTCAGTGCCACTGAGTGAAAAGAGTGAAATGCGGAGCAGTATCGCCTGTATGTCCCTTACGGGCTACCGTATTTCAAGATGGCGCATGGCTATGGAGCGTCTACCCCAGTTCATGTCAGCGCAAATGTAAAATTTCAAGCCAATAGGAATACTTGGAATTGATGGTGGTGGTCAATATTCATAAAAAAGGACAAGTTTGTGAAGGGCAATACAGATTTTGATAATGAACTACAAATGTTACACACTGGGGCTTTAACATCCAGGCCACGGACTACAGGTGAGAAATAGCCTTTTGGCTGAATCTGGCATTTCTAACCCATGTATAGTCATGTGTTTGTCATCTTCTTACATAAAGTGAATTGAATTGAAGGCACCGTCTCTGTCGGGTCTTCCAGCTGTGACAGATGTTTGTGTGTTTGTGTGCAGACTCACTGTTATTACCACGGCAGCGTCCAAGGATTCCCCCAGTCCAGAGTGGCTCTGAGCACCTGCTCCGGACTCCGGTCAGTACTAACACACACACACACACACAGGCACACACACACATACAGGCACACGCACACACACATACGCACAGACTCACACACACGCACAGACACACACACACACATGCACGCACGCACACACACACACACACACACACACACACACACACATGGACACACACGCACACAAACACACTCGCACACACACACGTACGTACGCACGCACGCATGCACGCATGCACGCATGCACGAACATACACACACACATCCACCCACATGCACGCACGCACAGACACACACACGCACCAAGATTTTGTGCCCAGGGGCCTGCTCAAACGAACAAGATTAGCCATTATTATTTTTGTTTCTAAAATGTTCAGACTTTTTCTCTCGTAATATTCTGTATTCTAAAGTCACCAACTGCAGCTTTAAGCAAAGATCAGATAAATAATCAACTTTTTAGGTTACGGTGTTCCTGACTTTATACTCAAAAAGTGAAGAGATGACCCGATGCATCCCAACACTCAGAGCGTAACACAGAAAGAAATACCCAGTTTTCAGTGCGTCCCTGTGTTGTAACATTTCCTGCTCATTCAGAGAAAAACATTTTCTTCTCCAAACAAAGGTGAAAGAAACTAAGAAGCAAAATCTCTTAAACCTAAAAACCTCCAATCTGGTTCTGTACAGAGTCCAGGCTGTGCTGTGATTCAGGTCTTTGTGTTTCTGGGCTGATCTCGTCAGAAAACGTGAGTGACGACATCAGCGTTGCTCTGCAGGTCGAACTGATCCGGATCACTGTGCGTGACCTCTGACCCCTTCAGCGCCGTGTGCAGGCTGCAGGAGGATTATGGGATTTATTTAGCAGCTCACGTGAACTGAACCTGGGTCAGAGCCTCTGCACACAGAAACCTCTGTCCACCGGCGGATTATTGACCAGCAAGACCTATTTATTAATCATTGAGAGCAAACGCAGGTGAACTGAAGCTTCAGTCGCATAAATACTCTGCACACTGAAGAGTTTTTACAGGACAAATGAATACATATACCAATATATGTACTGTATGTACAGTATAATTCAAGTCTTTTTCAATCTTCAGGTCACAAAAGAATCCAAATAAAACATCAACACATTTTTATGCACTATTATTTCATTTTACTAATCAGCTGGTTCCTGTAAGATCAGAACCAGAAAGTGATTTATTGCCAAGTAGCACTTAGAAAGCCTGATTGATCCTCTGCAGATAATAAGTGAAGTTTCCTTCCTGTGTTTTCTCCGGCAGCGGCATCATCGCCATCAACTCCACCCTGAGCTTCGAGCTGCAGCCTCAGGAGGTCGACCACCACCATCACCTCCATCAGCATGACGGAAGAGGAGGGGAGAGTGGGGGGGATGGGAGTGGAGGGACCGGCGGAGGATATGAAGACAGAGGGGTGCACCTACTGTTCTCCACCAGCCCTCTGGAGGGCGACGGCGCCGGCGGCTGTGGCGTCTCACACACCGCTGTGCCGCCCATCCACAGCTCCACACACACACAAAGGGTGACTATCAACAGAGATGGTTTAGAGCAGTGGTTCTCAAATGGGGGTACGTGACCCCCTAGGGGTACTTTGGAGGACTGCAGGGGGGACATTTTTAGCTAAATGTTTTTCAGTTACAAAGCTGTCGTTACTTCTACTGTCTTTAAGTTTTTGTCGCTGTTTTTGAAGTTTGTCACCTTTTTTGAAGGTTTTGTCATTTGTTTTGACCTATTCTTGCCTTTCTTCCTTACTTTTTCTCTTTTCTTTTTCTTTTTTTCGAAGTTTTTGTCTTTTTTTCAATGTTTTTCTCTTTTTTCGAAGTCTGTCGCTTACTTTTGTCGCCCTAGTGTTGACTTCCTTATTTCTACTGTGTCTTTTTTCAAAGTTTTTGTTACTATTTTTGACCTATTCTTTCCAAGTTTTTGTCTCCTTTTTTCATCAGCATTTAAATATTTTCCAGGTCCAAGGCTGTAAATCTATCGCTGACATCGCTGTATTCTTCCTCTTTATAGAGACTTTAGGGGATACATGGCTTTACAAAACTGTTCAAAGGGGGAACATTATAGAACCACTGCTTTAGTGTGTTGTGTACAGTAATATGTGGGGTAGATTCAGCAGCTTTTGTCTGAGGTAACATGTTTTTGACCTCCGTCCTCTCTTTGTTCTGTCTGCAGAGGAAGAGAGACATCCTGTCTGAGACCAAATACATCGAACTGGTGCTGGTGGCTGATCACCAGGAGGTCAGTGTGTGTTTATTACTAATATTTCTTCTCATCGTTCATTCATGGTCTGCTGATTATGTTTTGAAAAGGTCCTCCACTGATTTATTACCAACTCTGTCAGACTCATGATGGACAGTTTTTAAAAACAGGAAGAAAATCGATGCAGCAGAATCACAGATATCAGGTGCATCTCATGTCCTTTATCTGATATCTCCTCGACTCCTCGGTCCTCGACTCCTCGACTCACAGCTCTTATTTCTGCCCCGAGGACCGAGGAGGGATCATTGAGGAGGGAGGAGGGATCATCGAGGAGGGAGGAGGGAGCATCGAGGAGGGATCATCGAGGAGGGAGGAGGGAGCATCGAGGAGGGAGCATTGAGGAGGGAGGAGGGAGCATCGAGGTGGGATAATCGAGGAGGGAGCATCGAGGAGGAAGGAGGGAGCATCGAGGAGGGATCATTGAGGAGGAACGAGGGAGCATTGAGGATGGATCATCGAGGAGGAAGGAGGGAGCATTGAGGAGGGAGGAGGGATCATTGAGGAGGAAGGAGGGATCATCAAGGAGGGATCATCGAGGAGGGATCATTGAGGAGGGAGCATCGAGGAGGGATCATCAAGGAGGGATCATCAAGGAGGGATCATCAAGGAGGGATCATTGAGGAGGGAGGAGGGATCATTGAGGAGGGAGCATCGAGGAGGGATCATTGAGGAGGGAGGAGGGAGCATCGAGGAGGGATCATCGAGAAGGAAGGAGGGAGCATCGAGGAGGGAGCATCGAGGAGGGATCATCAAGGAGGGAGGAGGGATCATCGAGGAGGGAACATCGACGAGGGAGTATCGGGGAGGGATCATCAAGGAGGGATCATCGAGGAGGGAGGAAGGAGCATCGAGGAGGGAGGAAGGAGCATCGAGGAGGGATCATCGAGGAGGGAGGAAGGAGCATCGAGGAGGGATCATCGAGGAGGGAACATCGACGAGGGAGGAGGGAGCATCAAGGAGGGATCATTGAGGAGGGAACATCGACGAGGGATCATCGAGGAGGGATCATCGAGGAGGGATCACGGAGGGATCATCGAGAAGGGAGGAGGGAGCATTGAGGAGGGATCATCGAGGAGGGATTATTGAAGAGGGAGGAGGGAGCATCGAGGATGGATCATCGAGGAGGGATCATTGAGGAAGGAGGAGGGATCATCGAGGAGGGATTATTGAAGAGGGAGGAGGGAGCATCGAGGAGGGATCATCAAGGTTGGATTATTGAAGAGGGAGGAGGGAGCATCGAGGATGTATCATCGAGGAGGGATCATTGAGGAGGGAGGAGGGATCATCGAGGAGGGATTATTGAAGAGGGAGGAGGGAGCATCGAGGATGTATCATCGAGGAGGGATCATTGAGGAGGGAGGAGGGATCATCGAGGAGGGATTATTGAAGAGGGAGGAGGGAGCATCGAGGAGGGAGCATCGAGGAGGGAGCATCGAGGAGGAAGGAGGGATCATCGAGGAGGGATCATCGAGGAGCTATAGGCGAGGATACAGAGAGCAGCTTTCCTGGAAGCCGTGCAGCTGAAGGAGTTGCTAACTCCGCCCAAACAACTGACGAATTTATGTAACTTCAGAGGAAAGGACGTCTCATCTCTCTTAAACACATTTCCTTGTTTCCTCTCTCGTGTCTCTCCCGTGCCTCCTCGGTGGGAGGGACTAAGACGCGAGGAAGGGAGGCAAGTGGAGGAGTCACGGAGGCAATTTAAGCGACATGAGATGCACCTAACGTCTTTTTTTATTACTAATATTTCTTCTCATCATTCATTCATGGTCTGCTGATTATGTTTTGAAAAGGTCCTCCACTGATTTATTACCAACTCTGTCAGACTCATGATGGACAGTTTTTAAAAACAGGAAGAAAATCGATGCAGCAGAATCACAGATATCAGGTGCATCTCATGTCCTTTATCTGATATCTCCTCGACTCCTCGGTCCTCGACTCCTCGACTCACAGCTCTTATTTCTGCCCCGAGGAGGGATCATTGAGGAGGGAGCATCGAGGAGGGATCATCGAGGAGGGAGGAGGGAGCATCAAGGAGGGATCATCGAGGAGGGAGGAGGGAGCATCGAGGAGGGAGCATTGAGGACGGAGGAGGGAGCATCGAGGTGGGATAATCGAGGAGGGAGCATCGAGGAGGGATCATCGAGGAGGGATCATCGAGGAGGAAGGAGGGAGCATCGAGGAGGGATCATTGAGGAGGAACGAGGGAGCATTGAGGATGGATCATCGAGGAGGAAGGAGGGAGCATTGAGGAGGGAGGAGGGATCATTGAGGAGGAAGGAGGGATCATCAAGGAGGGATCATCGAGGAGGGATCATTGAGGAGGGAGCATCGAGGAGGGATCATCGAGGAGGAAGGAGGGAGCATCGAGGAGGAAGGAGGGAGCATCGAGGAGGGAGGAGGGATCATTAAGGAGGAAGGAGGGATCATCAAGGAGGGATCATCGAGGAGGGATCATTGAGGAGGGAGCATCGAGGAGGGATCATCGAGGAGGAAAACAATGTAATCAAAGCAAATACTAAATACTAAATGAAAGCTTATTGCCACTGCCAGGGCATTCATGTTATCATTAATAGGACTAGGGCTGCAACTAACGATTATTTTAATAATCGATTAATCTGTTGATTATGTTTTGATTAATCAATGAATCGGATAAAAAAACAAAAAAAAGCATTAATTTACATCAACTCAATACATACTAACATACATACTTGTTGTTTTAGTTGCTAGTTGTGTAAAGGTAAGTAGCCTAACCCAAAGAACAGATACACACTCTCACTTACACTCACACACATGTTCACTTTAAGCTTATTCATTAAATGATTACCATCATTGTATTAAGTGCAAGTTAAGTTCATTTATACACCACATTTAAACACAGCTTAAGATGACCAAGTGCTATAAAAGAACTTTTAAAATCAAATTAAAAAGTACAACACAAACACATATATTTGTCAACAATAACTGATATGGAACAAAGCACAGAATATATACATGACAACAGATTGAAAAAGGAATGGGCCAAAAAAGGCGAGTGAAAAAGTCTTGCAACTATACCACCCCTGCTTTACTACTGTTATTAACGAGCTAATGCTAACTTAGCTACAGTGGCGGCTGGTGATGGAAAAAGTAGGGGGGGCTGAGGTACAATGTGGTTTTAAAATTTTTATTTTAACAATTAAACAGTTGCTGCTGTTTATTTATTACATTAACACCAAATTAACAGCTCAAAAAACAAATAGCATTTAATGTAATTATTAAAGTATGAATTTAGAATGTCCTTGTAGATTTCAAATATTGTTCTTTCAAAGACCGAAAGATGTGCCAATTTGAGATTTATTGGAAACCAAGTCATACAAGGTGAACTTCTAATTGCTGTAATTTGCATGAATTACAGTAAGTGCACTGAGTCAATATTCAATAAACACAGAGTTAAATAGTCGCTGTTATTACATGGAGTAACCACTAGATGACTAGATAACTGGAATGGTGAGCATGTCAATAAAACATGCTATACATTGTCTCCAGTGTTCACATGAGTCAATCATGAATATTATCCTACAGCAAACCACCTCTAAGGCAGACACACAAAAATCAAAAAAAATATCTATAACTATATATTTTCCACTGTTTTCTGTCTTTTAAAGTGAACATGAAATCAAAATTGACCCTTTCTGTTAATACCTTTTGTAATATAAAACCACCTTTGTACCATGTATAATAAGATTCATAATTCCAGTTAGTACCTGCTGACTTTTGATTGGATACATATAGGGTTATCTCTGGAGGAGTAGTGGAGATCCTGAGTGCCTGATGGAGACAAGCAGCTGGGATGATTATGCACTGTCACTTGTAAAGAAATGTGGCTCTCCTTTCTTTCTGGGTTGCAAACCTATCAATAACTTTGTTGTTGAAGTTGGGCATGTCTCTCACAATCTTTTTCTCCATAGAAAGCATGGCAAGAGCATTCAGTCTTTCTTGAGACATTGTACTCCTTAGGATCGTTTTGGTTCTTTTTAGAGTGGAGAAGCATCTTTCACATTCTGCTGATGTCATTGGAGTAGTGATAAGGATTTTCAGAAGATTAACAGTTTCTGAAAATGTGCACTGAAGGTTGTTCTCCATAAAAAAAACTGATACAGAGGCACTGCACCACTACACTTTTCAAACTCCGGGTTTTCATAGACCAAGGATAGTTCTGTCTTCAGTCTAGCCTTGTTTAGCATCGGATAGGCCTCCATGGTGGCATTCAATGCAGCACTTGGAAAGGTTTTAGCATGCTGTGAGAACAGCTCTCCATGCAGCACTGTTGAACTCACAAGGTGCCCAGTGAACGCAAAGCGCTCCTGTCTGAGCCCAGATAGTATCACACACACCTGTAAAACATAGAAAATAACACATTAATTGCTTTACATAGAACTTTATTAAATTATGTCACAATAATTTGAATATAGTTGTAAATGTGGTTATGCAAAAATCAGGTATGAAATACTGTTGTCTAAACCAAAACTAATCAAGGATCTACAATAGAACTAAATCATTGGTGAATTGAGATTAAGAGGAAATCCAAAATAAAATTATTGTAATGTACATGTGCTATGTTTTTATCTGTAGTGGCTAGGGATGCTCATTTCGGTTAATTTTCCCGACCGACAACCGTCGCTCGTTATCCGATTATTAACCGTTAACTGATAAGTTTATAATATTATATTTGGCATTAAATAAAAATAAGTGTCGAGTGTCTGTGACCCTTAAAAAAAAGTTTATTTTAACGTGCAAACAGCAGCATGCAGATCAACAACAGAACCTGGATTCACATCAAATTTTCACGCACCTGTAGCATTTCTGACATTTACAACAGAAAAAAACAGAATGAAATAATATAAATAAAAAACAAAATAGGCATTTTAACTTACAACACCAAATCAGAAAAAGTTGGGACAGTATGGAAAACACAAATAAAAAAAAGAAAGTAGTGATTTCTAAATGTACTTTGACTTGTATTTCATTGCAGACAATACAACAGCACATAATTGAATGTGTTCCTCATGATTTTTATTGTTTGTTTTTTTCAAAAAAAAACAAAATTCCTATTTTGGTTCTTGCAACACATTTCAAAAAAAGTATGAACAGTAAAGCATTTACCACTTTGTAATGTTGCCATTCCTTTTCACAGCACTTAAAAGACGTTTAGGGACTGAAGACACCAAGTGATGAAGTGTTTCAGGTGTAATTTTGTCCCATTCTTGCTGCAAACAAGTCTTAAGGTGGGCAACAGTACGGGGTCTTCGTTGTCGCATTTTGCGCTTCAAAATGCGCCACACATTCTCTATTGGAGACAGGTCGGGACTGCAGACAGGCCAGTCAAGTACCCGTATCCTCTTCCTCCGCAGCCAGGACTTTGTAATGTGTGCAGAATGTGGTTTTGCATTATCTTGTTGAAATATGCATGGACGTCCCTGGAAAAGATGTCTTCTTGAAGGCAGCATATTGTGCTCCAAAATCTCTATGTACTTTTCAACATTAATGGTGCCATCACAGAAGTGCAAGTTACCTTTGCCAAGGGCACTGACACAACCCCATACCATGACAGACCCTAGCTTTTGGACTTGTTGCTGGTAACAGTCTGGATGATCCTTTTCTTCTTTGGTCCGGAGCACACGGCGTCCATTTCTCCCAATAAATACCTGAAATACTGATTCATCTGACCACAGTACACGTTTCCACTGTGTGATGGTCCATCCCAGATGCCTCCGAGCCCAGAGAAGTCGACGGCGCTTCTGGACACTGTTAACATAGGGCTTCCTTTTGGCACAGTACAGTTTTAACTGGCATTTGTGGCTGTAACTACGTATTGTGGTACTTGACAAAGGTTTGCCAAAGTAGTCCTGAGCCCATGTGGTGATATCGCTTATAGATGAATGACAATTCTTGATGCAGTGCCGCCTGAGGGATCGGAGATCACGGTTGTTCAGCTTAGGCTTGCACCCTTGTCCTTTACGCACTGAAATTCCTCCACATTCCTTGAATCTTTTAATTATGTTATGCACTGTTGAAGGTGAAATAAGCAAATGTCTTCCTATCTTTCTTTGAGGAACATTGTTTTTAACATTTCAATAATTTTCTCACGTATTTGTTGGCAAACTGGCGATCCTCGGCCCATCTTTGCTCCTAAAGGACTAGACCTTTCTTGGATGCTGCTTTTGTACCAAATCATAATTACAATCACCTGTTGACATTGCCTGTTTCAAATCACATCATAATTTAACCAATTTACCTGATTACTAGCCCTAAATTGCTCCTGTCCCAACCTTTTTTGGAATGTGTTGCAGGTCTGAATGACAGGAAAGGATGTATATTTACAAATGAAATTAAATTGACCAGACAAAACATTAAATATTTTGTGTTCACATTGTTTGCAATGAAATACAAGTCAAAGTACATTTAGAAATCACTACTTTCTTTTTTTATTTGTGTTTTTCATACTGTCCCAACTTTTTCTGATTTGGGGTTGTAAATTAAATGCGCTGGGTTTAACCAATCATCGAACTTCCACCTACCGATGAAACGAGTTCTAGCCAATCAGATACAAAGTAGGGCGGGTCTTTGCCGAAAAGCGAGTGTGGTGTGGTCTCCGTGGTAACGTGGATAAAAAATGGAGGCAAAGTTTATCAAACTTGGCGCAAGTAGATACAGCTTTAGTTGAGAAAGGAGTTGAAAACTAATGGCGCTGGGCATGAATAGAGGACAAGATTAAACGGGTGGAGACGGTACGGCAGCAGCGGTAACAAAGTGCTCGCTAGTGTAGCTGGCTAGTCACAAAGCTTTGGTCCGTGCACTCTGTCATATGAGTACGTTAAGTCAAGTCAAGTCTTTATTTTTGCCAAAACGACACAAATCGCCTGGAATTCATTTTGGTGATTTGGCTCACACAAGACAATATTGGACAAGAAGGACAACACATCATCAGACAAGACATATACAATAAAAACAGAAAATCTAGAATAAGAAAACAAATACTTGGGTTGCTACCAATGAGTCAATATAATAGATAATCAAATAGATCAGACAAAGTGCTAGTGCATTTAGTGACCCTGAGGAGGAAGACGTAGCTGTGTAAGCAGAGCAGATAAGGATTGTTGGTGTGAGTTGAGGGCCCTCACAGCCTGTGGGTAAGTGCTATTTGAAAAACGGGTGGTTCTGGATCTGATTCTTCCTAGCCTTCTGCCTGATGGAAGAGGGGTGAAAAGGGAATTATCAGGGTGCAGTGAATCTTTAAGTATTTTCTGTCCAGTTTTGAGTAGACGGGAGTTGTAAATGTCACAGATCTTAGGGAGGTCCAGCCCAATTATTCTTGACGCTGTCCTAACTGCCCTGTTCAGTGCAGCCTCATAATCCCCCACCATACAGTTACCGGCAACGACCTCTGCCGCTGCAACTGCGCCTTCACTGATACAAACAATACGTGTGTGCACATTTATAGCGGAACATGATTAGTCATTAACGATGGCCACTGACTGTGTAAAAGCTCTGTGAAGCCCAAACTGCCTTGATAAAGCTGTCTGTTTGGAATCAGCATGGCAGTTATTAAACATAACGGTTTACAGTTATTAAACATAACGGTTTACAGTTATTAAACATAACGGCCTTGTCCCAGAGTTTACAGTTATTAAACATAACGGCCTCGTCCCAGAGTTTAGACGTCTAGCTATATGAAAAGATAAACAATGCCAAGTTTTTAATAAATGAAGCAACTCATGTCAAAATCATGAATGTACTAATTCACTTTTTTGATGATGACCTGGCCAAAGTAACAACCCAACATCTAGAAAGTTCTGTTTTCACAGTGATTCATTGTAGGATTATGATATTATTTCAATATGGAAATCTACATTCTTAATTTAACATATGGTTGGAAGAAGTAAAAATTGATCCAAAACTTGTTACTTCTTAAAAAATTATGACTTTAACTGTTTTGCCAGTCAAATTAAATTGAATGCATATTGAAATATTACACTGTGGGGGTGACCTTTGCTTTGATTTAACGAATAATTGATGACAAATCGGAATCAGAAAAGGGTTGATTGCCAAAGTAAGTTACGCTTACATACACACACAAACAAACATATTGAATATTAATATGAAATAAACAATAAATACAGAAACAAATAACAAAAATAGCTGTTGTTTAACATAAGAAAACAGCTGCAGATTCATTTTCTGTCGCTTAATTTATCAATTTATTGACTTGTTGCTTTAATCTGCTCTGAACAGGAAAGAAAGTTGTTATTTCTCAATTAAAGAAACTTGACTTCATTTTGACACAATATGGCAGCAGTTCATTTCAAAATAAAAGACAGAAACTCTAACTCCAGCAGCAGAATCAGCTCTAAATGAGAATCACTATTTACATTTTAACATTTGTGTTTCCTCAGTTTCTGAACTACCAGAAGAGCAACAAGACGATCATCTACCGCATGCTGGACGTGGCCAACCAGGTGGACTGGGTGAGCGCCGCCGCGACCTCTGACCTCCCTGTCCCAGAGGAAACCAGTTAAATGTGCAGCAGAGTGGCTGGATAGCTGTGTGTGTGTGTGTGTGTGTGTGTGTGTGTGTGTGTGTGTGTGTGTGTGTGTGTGTGTGTGTGTGTGTGTGTAAAATCATCTTTAAAATGTGCAGCAGAAACAAACGGAGCATCTGTCTCTTCTGTGTGTTTCAGTTCTACCGTCCTCTGAATGTCCGGGTCGCGTTGACCGGTCTGGAGATCTGGAGTGACCGCGATAAGATCCAGGTGGAGAAGAGTCCCACCGACACGCTCAACAACTTCCTGGACTGGAGAACCAGGGAGCTGCTGCCACGCCTTCGCCACGATAACGCCCAGCTCGTCATGTAGGAGGACGTTTAACAAAATAAAAGCCTCAGATTCTGATCAATCTCGGTTTACTCACGGGTTGACTTCTGTTTGTTTCACAGGGGAGGCTCTTTCGACGGCACCACGGTGGGGATGGCGTCTCAGTCATCCATGTGCTCCAGAGACCGGTCGGGGGGGGTCAACGTGGTGAGTGGACGCTTTATTCGGAACAGGAAACGTCGTGGGTTTAAACCATAGACTGTAAAAATATTGGATGTAGCAGCAGTGACGTCAACCACTGGTGTGTTGACTGCCGTTTTGAAGCCAAGAGTTTGGAGGTACAGGGCGCCGGGCGAGAGGGCGGCGCTGGGAAGGATGGCGCCGGGCGAGAGGGTGCAGCTGGGGAGGATGATGCAGACAAGCCAGTGCTGTCTGCGTCTATAACTAAACATGTAAAGAGGGAAAGTTACGGTGGCTGACAGGGGCAAACACACTGCAACTTAATGAAACACATGCAAATAGACAAAAAACAAGCAAATTAAGAAAACATCTTCATAAATTTGACAACACATGCGCAGCATTTAGAAAACATGCTGCAAATACAGAAACGATGCAAAAAGAAAAGCACACAAACCACAACAACAAATGCAACAACAAAAAAACGTTATATTTGTTTGTGTGTGTGTGTGTGTGTGTGTGTGTGTGTGTGTGTGTGTGTGTGTGTGTGTGTGTGTGTGTGTGTGTGTCTGCGTGTGTGTGTGTGTGTCTGCGTGTGTGTCTATGTGTGTGTCTGCGTGTGTGTCTGCGTGTGTGTGTGTGTGTGTGTCTGTGTGTGTGTATATGTGTGTGTGTGTGTGTGTCTGCGTGTGTGTATATGAGTGTGTGTGTGTGTGTGTGTGTGTGTGTGTGTGTGTGTGTGTGTGTGTCTACATGTTTGTTTGTGTGTGTGTGTATGTGTCTGCGCGTGTGTGTTTGTGTGTGTGTGTGTGTGTGTGTGCATGTCTGTGTGTGTGTTGTGTGTGTCTGCATGTTTGTGTCTGCGTGTGTGCGTGTGTCTGCGTGTGTGTATGTGTGTCATTGTCTGCGTGTGTGTGTGTATGTGTGTCATTGTCTGTGTGTGTGTGTGTGTGTGTGTGTGTGTGTGTGTGTGTGTGTGTGTGTGTGTGTGTGTGTGTGTGTCTGCGTGTGTGTGTGTGTCTGCGTGTGTGTGTGTGCCTGCGTCTGCGTGTTTGTTTTTTTCGTATGGTACTTTTGAAGCAAGTCATTCAGCGGAGATTCACCGGCTGGTAAACGTGGACCTCCGGGGACTGGCGCCGCTTATCTGCCTGTACCGCAGAACAGAACATCTGCAAACTCTCCCAATGCGGTAGCTAGCTAGCTAGCTTGCTTGGTTGGCAGAACGCTGAACAAGACATTTTTAGGCCGTCAAAATGTTTCAGGTAACTTTGTGAAAGTGAAAACACACAGGGAGAGGGTCAGAGTTTAAGATGAAAACGCGGACAACAGCCAAGACAGAGAGCCAAGTTCAGATCTATTTATACCCGCAATCTTGCCACACATTTTTACAATGCTGTTTAGTCTGCTTATGAATGGGCCATATTTGGTTCAGATAGAGCCTGTATCGGGGCCATATTTAGTTCAGATAGAGCCTGTATCGGGACCATATTTAGTTCAGATAGAGCCTGTATCAGGGCCATATTTAGTTCAGATAGAGCCTGTATCGGGGCCATATTTAGTCCAGATAGAGCCTGTATCAGGGCCATATTTGGTTCAGATAGAGCCTGTATCGGGGTCATATTTAGTTCAGATAGAGCCTGTATCAGGGCCATATTTAGTCCAGATAGAGCCTGTATCAGGGCCATATTTAGTTCAGATAGAGCCTGTATCAGGCCATATTAAGTTCAGATAGAGCCTGTATCAGGGTCATATTTAGTTCAGATAGAGCCTGTATCAGGGCCATGTTTAGTTCAGATAGAGCCTGTATCAGGGCCATATTTAGTCCAGATAGAGCTTGTATCAGGGCCATGTTTAGTTCAGATAGAGCCTGTATCAGGCCATATTTAGTTCAGATAGAGCCTGTATCAGGGCCATATTTAGTACAGATAGAGCCTGTATCAGGGCCATATTTAGTTCAGATGGAGCCTGTATCAGGGCCATATTTAGTTCAGATAGAGCCTGTATCGGGGCCATATTTAGTTCAGATAGAGCCTGTATCAGGGCCATATTTAGTTCAGATAGAGCCTGTATCAGGCCCATATTTAGTTCAGATAGAGCCTGTATCGGGGCCATATTTAGTTCAGATAGAGCCTGTATCAGGGCCATGTTTAGTTCAGATAGAGCCTGTATCAGGGCCATGTTTAGTTCAGATAGAGCCTGTATCAGGGCCATATTTAGTACAGATAGAGCCTGTATCGGGGCCATATTTAGTTCAGATAGAGCCTGTATCAGGGCCATATTTAGTTCAGATAGAGCCTGTATCAGGGCCATATTTAGTTCAGATGGAGCCTGTATCAGGGCCATATTTAGTTCAGATAGAGCCTCTATCAGGGCCATATTTAGTTCAGATAGAGCCTGTATCAGGGCCATATTTAGTTCAGATGGAGCCTGTATCAGGGCCATATTTAGTTCAGATGGAGCCTGTATCAGGGCCATATTTAGTTCAGATAGAGCCTGTATCAGGGCCATCTTTAGTTCAGATAGAGCCTGTATCAGGGCCATATTTAGTTCAGATAGAGCCTGTATCAGGGCCATATTTGGTTCAGATAGGGCCTGTATCAGGGCCATATTTAGTTCAGATAGAGCCTGTATCAGGGCCATATTTGGTTCAGATAGAGCCTGTATCAGGGCTGTTCAATTTGTTATATGTCACTATGTTTGGTAGCCTACTGTATTTAAATGGCCAGTATGTACTTTATTTTCTGTATTCATTGAAGGCTCTATGTTTACAGGCTTGTGGTGATACGTAATGTGCTTTAGGTGCCAAAACAATGTGTGGTACTGCCAATTTGTTTTGTTTTTTCACAGTTCATGTGTGCAACAAACATTACACTTTGTGAGAAAAAAATCGTGGCAGAGAATTGTGATATCAATTCTAAGCTAAAACATCGTGATTCATATTTTTCCCCGAATCGTGCAGGCCTAACTCATACCATATAGTCATATCTGTGGCATGATGAAACAGCTGCAGCTTCAGAAGGTCAATTCAGAAACTCTTCATCCTCTAACTGCTCTGTTCCACTGTCACACAGACCTTCAGTGGTGATATCTTCAGTTTTATCCTATTACGAAACATTGGAAATAGTCTTTCAGTAAAAGTGTGTGTGAAGGTGTATATGTGTGTGTTAGTATCAGGATCAGAGAACGACAGGTTTCCTCTGTTCCAGTCCAGAGTCACTCTGATCCTCTGGAGCTTCATGTGCACTTCAGACAAAGTCCAGGGATCTGATGGAGAATGTGCATAGTAAAAACCATCAATGTCAAAGTATTTTTCATCTTGGAACTGTATGCTCCATAATCCAGACCGTATGTCTTCCTTCCTCTGGACAGACTCTGCTAACATACCCAGTTGCCAGATTGTACTGTTTCCAACCTCAACATCCCAGCTGTGAGTCCCTTAAAGCCCTCAGAGCCCAGGACAGAACCGTAGAAGAAATCATCAATCCTCTCTGGATTATCAGGAACCTGCTGTTTCTCTCCTTGTCTCACACTGGCCAGATCTTCAGACAGGATGAGATATGGTTAAGCAGTGTTTGGGTCCAGGATCACAGGAGTGTAGGAGACCAGGTCCTTCATCTTGTTCCAGATGTTGAAGCTCAGGTTGCCCAGGTGTTTGGCCTCGTCTATCAGAGCTCCTGAGAGCAGCTGTGGATCCTCCAGCAGGGGGCGCTGCTGGACTCTTTCCACTGCAGCCTGGTAGTTGATCAGGAATGAGACGTCTTCAGCTCTCAGCTGCTCCTCTGTGGCTCTGACTGCGTCTGAAAGAGCTGCTATCTCTCTGCTCAGAGCCTCCATCTTCTCATTCATCCTTCAACTGTTCCGCTTCTCTTCCTCCCTCAGTGCAGCCAACCTGGCCTCCTCTTCCTCATCTAGAAACTGGTGAAGCTTCT
Source organism: Gymnocephalus cernua (assembly GCA_023631565.1). Lineage (NCBI taxonomy): Eukaryota > Metazoa > Chordata > Actinopteri > Perciformes > Percidae > Gymnocephalus > Gymnocephalus cernua. Next base: position 2,202,679 of record CM042429.1, read on the forward strand.
TAAACTGATGCTTAATCTGCGTCTCTGTGCGTCGGGCCTGAACTTTTATTTTGCTGTTTTATCACACTCCTCTTCTACTCGTTCAAAACCCTCTAACTTCTTCTTTACAGGCTCCAGAGTTTCCTGAAGTTCCTTCTTGTGTTGTTGAGCAGCTTCATCGATGGGTCTGAATCTGTGGTTGGAGTGTGTTTCTGAATCTCTGCAGACGAGACACACTGGCCACTGATGGTCCAGACAGAAGAGTTTGAGTTTCTCAGAGTGCGGACTGCAGAGAGCCTCTGAAGATCTCTGATCTCTCTCCTATATGAAGGCCTCACACAGGTTCTTTAAAGCCCGGTTTAAAGGTGGTTCATCCCTTGAAGATCTTCTGTTACAAAGTGGACACTCCTGTGTTGGGTTCTCTCTCCACCAGCTCTGCAGACAGTCTTTACAGAAGCTGTGGCTACACAACAGGATGATAGGATCTTTAAAGACTTCATGACAGATAGGACAGCAGAGATCCTCCTGATCTGGAAGCTATTTGGTCTCAGAGTGACGCTGAAAACACAATAATGTAGTTACATTATATACAGTGTGTATTTTACAGTGGCCGGCAAATATAACACAAATACAAAAGCCCCAACACGAAAACAAAAGCTACAACAAACATACACAGAGCCGATCCGCCCTATACGCTCACTACGCAAGCTGCGTAGGGCCCCGCAAATTACTCGAGGCCTCGCCTCCCCCTCGTGCCATAGCGCGTCAATTAATGTTTACAACATCCATGACAAAATTAAGCGAAACTATCCTTCTGGTCACGAAAAGAGGAAAAAAAAACACCCTGAGAGTGAATTGCGGGAACAACAATCAGGTAAACTTGTGTTCTCTCCCCTCCAAGTTTGATGTCAGCAAAGTAAAGTTATGTTTATGTGCATTTCTATTGTGGGGTTTTTTTCGGTCTTGCTAACCTAGCTGGGCAGGCAGGCAGTGCATCTCTTGTCTAGCTGCTAACGCCAGTCACTTCCACTGACAAAAGTGAGAGTAAAAGACAACAACGACAAAGTGCAACAGTGTTTGTTTACTGCAGCTCGGAAAAGATAACCGCGTCGGGTGTGTTATCATGCGTTAGGCGCGTACATGAAGTGAAACGCGCATTTTTCAAGCAGAAATATATGTGAAGACCAGACAGACTGGAGGCTACAATATATGGGCGTGAATGATGGCACTCCTCATCAAAGTACACATTATACATACTTTTAAGACACTGATTATCTAGTCTCAGACAATGTGTAGTTAAAAACTCTAAACAACTGCACTAATTATACAAGATGGAACGCAATGTTTTGACAATTTGACATTGATTTATAAGCTATATTGAATTTAAAATGTTGATTAGCTGGACATACTGGTCAATATGGATGCACATCCCTCAGTAAATAATAACCATAAATCAAGAATTGCTTCAACATGCATAATAATAAATAAATACAAACTTTAACATGCTATGGCAAGCCATTTTAGCTTGTATTCATTCACAGTTTATGCATTTTTGATATCAAGAATTCGATTTGCAAAGTGAATTCTTGATTATTTTTACTAGTAGGGCCTCTTAGTTAATTTTTACCTACCAATGTCTATTTTTGATATCAGGAATTACATGTTCACTTGTACAAAAGTTAATTCTTGATATCACTCCCAGGGATTATTGATATCTGCATCACTAGTTCACTATTTAAATATTACAAGAAAGTGCAGAAAAGGAATATTTTGATGGTAAGATTTTAATTCAAACATTCAAATGTTTACACATTTGTAACATGTAACGAGTAGTGTAAATGACTGCTTAACTAACTATGTGATATTCTTATCAGTTTATTCTAGACAGTCCAAATAGTCTGGTGGTGCCCATACTGATGCTGAAAATGCACTTATCTTAATATTATAGAAAATACTCTTTTCAATAAATATTGTTTGTTTGAACCTCATTCTGTTCTATATTGTTGTACTTATTCTTTGACTGTTTTGTTTAAAGGAGGGAGGGTTGTATTGGGAGCACTGAAGTGTCAGGTGTGACTTTGTGGCAATGGCAAATGGTTTACATAGCTCACGGCATCACGGGTCAGGTAGAGGGCCCCGTAGCAGAATTTTGCTTAGGGCCCCAGGGAGGTCAGGATCGGCACTGAAAATACAAAAGCTACTTTGTCTCTGAGTGAAGCTGAAAACACAGCAGAAGGTAAATCTGATCGTCAGATTTTCAGTCTGTGTGTCTCTCTTTAGTGAGGACGAAGAACAAACGGTTTCCTGGTTTGAGTCAGGTGACAGGCAGAGCAAAGTTATGATTCATTGCTAGATATGTAGACTGATAGTCTTCAGCAGGATGATGTAACAGTTAGTTTATGATCAACACAAGTTTGTTCGGGTGGAGCTGGGGAGCCAGTGTTGTTTATATGCAGTTGCTGAATCTGTCTTCATTTCAGATCAACAAAAGTCAGTTTAGTCAGGAGACTCTAGTTACGCTCATTTCGTCTCCCTGTTTCCAGGTTAGCACTCCAACAATCAGATTGGTCATTTGAGCCCTCCCGACTATGCCCTAAAGATCGGCGAAAATGAAGGCCGATGGCCCTTCCAACGGACAACGGCACGGAACACACCGCACAGACTTGTGTCACTGACCTCGCCAGACTGTACGACGGCCGATTTTCGGCTTGGTCTGTAATGGGCTTTAGCATGATTGTCCGTCTGAACACCTGTCTGTCTGTCTGTCTGTCTGTCTGTTTCTCAGGATCACCTGGTCAGTGTGCTGGGCGTGGCCTCCACTGTTGCTCATGAGCTCGGTCACAACCTGGGGATGAGTCACGACACCGCAGAGCGCCGCTGCTCCTGTCAGAACGAACAGCGGCTCGGAGGATGCATCATGGAGCCCTCGACCGGGTCAGTACCAGCACATATTTAACCTGAGTCCATTAAACAATGTGTGTTTCCAAAGCAATATTGTGATATAATAATGTTTTTGTGTGCAATAACAATGTGAAACATCTAATATCTATATTCACAAGTAGTTTTTTCACAGTATATGTTTCTAGTGCACTTTTGCTAAACTTTTTTTTTTAATCTTACAGCTGTTATGCCTTTTTGTTCTTGTTTATATTTTAATTATTTTTATATAGCTTTGTATTTTCATTGTATTTTTTTTTTATCTTATTTCTTGTTATATAAAAAACTCCTATGGACCTATACCTGTGCAAATGGCAATACACATCTATTCATTAAGAACCCATCATGTATGTGGTCAGCTGTGTTTCTACTGATGAGATGAGACTACTGATTGGTCAACAAGTGGAGCTGGTAGTGACTAGTAACGCTGACCTCTGACCTGCAGGTTCATGCCGGAGAGCTGGTAGTGACTAGTAACGCTGACCTCTGACCTGCAGGTTCATGCCGGAGAGCTGGTAGTGACTAGTAACGCTGACCTCTGACCTGCAGGTTCATGCCGGAGAGCTGGTAGTGACTAGTAACGCTGACCTCTGACCTGCAGGTTCATGCCGGAGAGCTGGTAGTGACTAGTAACGCTGACCTCTGACCTGCAGGTTCATGCCGGAGAGCTGGTAGTGACTAGTAACGCTGACCTCTGACCTGCAGGTTCATGCCGGGGAGCTGGTAGTGACTAGTAACGCTGACCTCTGACCTGCAGGTTCATGCCGGGGAGCTGGTAGTGACTAGTAACGCTGACCTCTGACCTGCAGGTTCATGCCGGGGAGCTGGTAGTGACTAGTAACGCTGACCTCTGACCTACAGGTTCATGCCGGGGAGCTGGTAGTGACTAGTAACGCTGACCTCTGACCTGCAGGTTCATGCCAGGGAGCTGGTAGTGACTAGTAACGCTGACCTCTGACCTGCAGGTTCATGCCGGAGAGCTGGTAGTGACTAGTAACGCTGACCTCTGACCTGCAGGTTCATGCCGGGGCAGCAGTTCAGCAGCTGCAGCGCTGCAGATCTGTCCGTCAGCCTGCTGCACGGCGGCGGCATGTGTCTGTTCAACGTCCCGCAGCCAGACCGCCTGCTGGGGGGGCCTCGCTGCGGAAACCTCTACGTGGAGAAGGGGGAGGAGTGTGACTGCGGCCTGCTGGAGGTACCTGTCTGTCTCTCTGTCTGTCTGTCTGTCTGTCTGTCTGTCTGACTGTCTCTTGTTGTGCTTCCAAGGTGCACTCCCGGTGAGGACTTCTTCACTGTAATACATAGTAATAACTTCACAAACACAATAAGTTGATCACACAATAGGCTTCAATTGAAGGAGAGACAAGCTTCCTATACAGACCCCTCAGTCTGTCTTTCACCAGCATGCTCTGCTCTCACTTCTCTTTGTTACCTCTTTATTGAGCTATAACCACACACACACACATACACATACACATTGAAGTTGACACCCAACCTGACTTATTACCCAAACCTTGAGACTCGTGTCAAAAGGGCATGATACTCCCTTAAACTAATTCAAGCCAGTTTCATGGGGCTGATACATTTCCTGTCGTTATCTTCTCTGCACAGATCCTGTTGCTACTCCCTGTTGTGGGTGCAGAGAAGATATGTGTGTGTGTGCAACTTGTGTGAGAGCAACAAAATAAGATCATACACAATAAAACTGAAGTAGATAAGAATATTTGATGTATTATATTCCACAATTCCCCCTTTTGAACTCTTCTAGAGTTCAACATAATAAGGAAGGAGATCAAAGAAACAAGATAGAAAATATAGAATCCACATCTAAGTAATAGTAGAAAATGTCATAAAATCCTTTTTTCTTCTTTTTTCTTTTCTTTTATATTCTTGTTCATAAGCTAGTTAAAAAGTCGATTAATAATTCATGTGTTCATCTTATCATAATAAGGCTACACATATCACTTCTAGTGAGAATTAAGGACAGTAACTGTATTGAACATTCATTCCAATAAAACATGTAGAAACCTGAAAGAAAATAAGGCATATGATACTTATATGAAAACTAAAAGAACTTTTACGTATGAAAAAATGAACCATATAAAAACATGGATATATGAGAATGGAGCATATAAAAACTTGGATGAAAAGTTCACACACCCCCTTTTTGACTCACCTAAGTGAGTCAACAATATCCATCTTATCCACATTGCAACTCTAATCCTGGTTCTGTCTCGTCTACTTCTGTGGCTTCCCCACCCACTATTCATCGTTGCATTGGGAATTCACAGAAAAAACAGAGAATTAGAGTTACTATGCAGACACTCCCGACACAAATAATGATTTTTTCCCACATAAGTTATTATAGCAAGCAATTCCTTCTCACTGGACCTCTTTCTCAGTTTTCTCACAGCAGTAATACTCTGTGAGTAAGGTCAAAACATTCTTTATTTTAGGTCCTAGTTGCAGCTCCAGCTATTTTGCACAGTTGAAAGAATAAAAATGACGACGGCGATCGGTGTCCAGGTGTTAAGGAGAACCTGAGCTTGTTAATTAACGGTGGTTGGATACAGGTGTTAAAGAGAACCTGTTATACGGCGGTCGGTGAGCAGGTGTGAAATAGAACCTGCTGCTGGTAAGGTGGTAGTTTGGCACACTACATGTAGGGAAGAGAGCGCTTATTTCACCTCTCTTCCTGGTGATTCTCTTTTTCTTCAATCTCAGGGGTGGACTACCCTGGATCCCGTAGGACACTGGAGAGGATTATTCTGCCTCTTTTGCCCTAGTGTCTGGCGGAGAGCCCTCCGCACTAGCGGCCAGGTCCCTGGCTACCTTTTGGGTGGAACGCCCTGGCTCCTGCGTGGCCGCGCACTGGCTCCAGTGGTACCACTGTTTACCTTTCCCCTGGAGCTGAACTGCGTGGGAGGTGCGTGCCGTGACCTTCAGGGGGCCCAGCCACCTTGGCTCAGACCACTTTCGTTTGATGACTTTTAAGAGCACCCACCCCGCCTCTGGTACAGGTTTTGATTCTTCCGCCTGGTGCACTGCTTCAACCTGTCTAGAGAACAAAGAGACTGTGCCTTGTAGCTGGCGGAAAAAAAGCTTTATGAGAGATGGCAGGGAAAATCGGATCAGTGAGCGGAAGCATTGATTGTGGTCCAGGGAAACACCTCCCTGTCTGCAGTTCGTGTGGAGAGAATCCTGTTCTGCTGTTGACAGACATTCTGACAGACATGAGAGCCAGAGGCAGGGCCTGTACCCAGTTCATTCCTGTTTTTCTGCAGATTTTGGCTATTTTATTTTTCAACGTCAAATTCATTCGTTCCACTTTACCCTGGGACTGGGGATGATACACTGAGCCGAATTTGTGCTTTAACCCCAACATGGACTCTACTGTTATTAATGGTACACCAGGGACAGAGTGAGGATTCGAAGCTTCCTGCAATTTGGTCTGCAATTTTGTACTCATCTGGCACCCCTCTAGGTATCCCTATGGCATCAATATAGGTGGGATCTCCTTTTCCTAACCACTCATGTTATTTCGACACATTCCACATCATATGGATTCACTGGTCAGCTCCCAATCGCTGACCTTTAAGTCTCTAATCATCTTGAAACCTTTCCTCTCAAGAGGCCCTGGTGTCTCGTTTCTCCTAGCTCCTAGTCTCGCCCAATAATATCTAGTTTTCTGGCTTTAGCATGAAATGAATGAATAGATCAATGTGATAAACATTACAATGATAGTATTCTGGCTTTAGCATGAAATGAATGAATAGATCAATGTGATAAACATTACAATGATAGTAGTAGTAGTTATATATGAACATACACTACATTCCTCCCCTTCGGGGTGACAAATCCCGAAAAAAAACGAACAAAGACTAATCCATATTTCACTAAAAAATAATTGTATCATAAAGTGTGTTTCTAACAACATTCACTGTTCTGAAGTGTGAAGTTGAAAAACCCATCGAACAGTTTACCTTTCTAAATGACCTTCAAACCCTCAAGACGGGAAAAGAACTTCACGACCCTCTGCCCAGCGGTCATCACTCATGGTACTTCAGCTCAATCAAAGTAAATCCTTATCATTTTGTTTGAAGCTATGATTTGAACAAATTACTGTGAAAACTAATTGGAGAATGAATACATGTAAGAAACCCCAGGACATAAATAAAATCAAAAATGTCCAATTCAGAAGCTGGTCGACCCATCGGACTCTGAAAAGGACCTTACCCTTCCTAGACGTTCTGTCCCTAAAACGTCTAAAACAAAAGAAAACCTGAGGTTATCTTCATACATTCCTCACATAACAGAAGACATCATTCTTCATACAATTAACATAAACACAATATGAAATCTTTTTCAATGCCAACATATATCCAAACATAAGACAAGTCGGTTGTCGGTTCCTCTGTAGCTTCTCAGCAGCATTGATGATGTCTGGTTCTGAACATCTCCTCAATGTGTCCTCGTTCAGAGTCCTTCAGTCCTGTCTTTATTGTCCTTAATCGAAAATCTCTCTGCTCCTACCCCCCTTATACACTGGAAGAGAGGAAAACACCTGCCAGTATCTTTTGTAAAACAACACATCAAAATCAACAAAATCACACAAACCAAAAAGAAAGAAAAATAATCTTCCTATTTTTCCTATTCCTCCATATCCTATTCCTTCATATTCCTAAAAGTAATATTTCTATTCCAAACTCCTCCCCTACGAGACTTCATAAAGTCTCGAAAACCAAAACAGCACCTCAGTACAGGCAAAAATTATTTCAAAGAGTAACATTTTCTCCCACTGTTCTTGTTTTAGTTTGAAATCTTGATGTCATTATTGTGGATTTGATAATTTCTCTAATAGCTTAGAACTCTATGATACACCCTATCCTTTTTTTTTTTTTTTTTTTTTTTCTTTTTTTTTTTTCAAATTTATAAGCTTCATCCAACTTAGTTCACTGATGTTAATGTCAAGCTATGTCCTTTAATGGTCACCCTCAATTTATTTACTCATCAGAACTCCATATTTATCAAATCTCAATGTGCATAGGAAATCACTTCCTAAATTATCTGATCAGCACTAAATATTCAAGTTATCTACGTTGTTGGTGTACTAATAGAACAATAAAATGAACTTTAACTGTAATTTTCCTCCAATCTAAAGCATCTATTCGCCCTAATCTTATATAGTTGTCATCACACAGGCGTGTTCTTATTCTTAAAGTAAAAGTAATCACTTCTTTAGAGTATGTATATTTTCAAAAATGAGTACTGTTCAAGCGCAGTACCTCTTTGTCCTTCCTCCTCATCCGGTCTGCGTCGATGAGTTCAGAGCTGTCTTTTCACTTCTCTTCTTCTTCCATGATCCTTCTGCTGGTCGTTCATCCACTGCTTTCTTAATGTCAGTATCTTCTGAGTTCAGACATCGTCAGGCTGAACTTCTCCTCCTTCAGTTCTGCAACTGTGTCCCCAAAGCACTTCTTGGCTCTGGTCTTATCCCGAAAACCATCTTGGTTATCATTCAGCTTATCACCGGTCCTGCATCTTTTCTGCAGCTTGTCTGTCCAGCAGTTTGTCACCAGCTTGTTGGAAGTGGGATGATCTCGCTCTGACATCCATCGAGGCACTTAAATAAACACAAACACACTCTCGAAAGAAGCATTAATTTCACTTTAAATCATACTTATTTTAGTTCACTTGATTCTCTTCCTACTGTTTAATCACCATCCATCTATAATGCAGTAATTGTCCTACTAGCTGGTCACTAGAAGCTAAGAATAAATGTCCTCCTCATATAACTGTCTTTTTGCTGAATCCTTATGTGTAAAATATAGTTTTCCTATTGCTTTCACCTCTTTACATTTTCATTTACGTATGTTTCTCACATCAGTTGTAAGTCTCTCATACTTATTCATAATCTCATTTTAGAACAATAATTCAGATCTCACAAAGTTCTAACTCATTTGACATCATTGAACTTCCCTAGCCAAAAATTCAGTTTAGCCTCAGCTTTCCAAAAACCTCTAAACATTCCCCATCTTTTATACTTCAGTAGTGTTATTTAACTTTTTAATGAAACTCCTGTCCATTCATGCTTCCCCTATATTCACTACTTCAGCTTCTTCTAAAGGATTTAAGCTATTCATCCTATTTAGCTTCACTCATTTCTAGTTATGAATTATCATTATTGTCAGATTAAACTTTTTTTCTTAAACTAAGCTATGTAGTTTCTCTTTATTATTATTAGCTTCAATGTTATTATTAAACCATATAGCTTTTCTTTCCCTCTCTTTTTCTCCCAAATTTTCGTTAAGTGGCAATCGTACCACCTCAGATGAGGAAACTCCTCAACTTTGAAGTAATCAAAAATGTATTACTCAGCCATCCTGCTATAATATTAACCTCATATAGTAATTTAGTATAATATATACCACTAATCCCTCTGTATTAATCTGTCAACACACTAAATCATCATCAACTAATATTTTCCTCCTTTCAACACCCCATTATAACCTCATAGAAAGTCTTCATATTCTTTTCTTAGAGCTGAAAATTATCACAGCAGTCCTATCAACTATGTATTTAAATAGCTAAACATTTCAACTGAACTCATAAACCTATTCATTAATTAAACATCATTTGCTTCTTATAATTCTTGATAGTTTCTAAAATAACATTTAAACCGGATCAGTCTGATTTTCCCTCAGAATTCGCAATTTCCTGCTTATTCTATTTTCACAAATATCTCTTATTTTTCTCTCACAATGATGTGAACCTATATAGCTATAAAGAACCTCAGCAAACTCCATACACTCATCATATTTTTAATTATTTTATTCCTCATAGCCCACAATCATCTTAAATTCCTCAACAACCAAATTAATAGTTCAACATTTTAGAATGGCACATGTGATATTACCCCAGAGACCAGTCAACAGCCCTCTCTCTCTCTCAATTGAGGTATAAGGCTGAAAATCTTTTTATTTTCAGGATGATCAGTCACTGTCTTTTGGGCTCCCGAGAAATCACACATGTCATCAACTGTTCATCATTCACCTTTCACCTTCTTCTCTCTAGGTTTTATGATCTTGCCCAAACTTTTAAATCTCAAGACTTTCTCCATATCCACTATTATGTATTTTCTCCTTCTAAAGAAATCTCACACAGATACACTCCTCTTCTCCCTCCATGCAGTTTAGAGCTGGCAGGGAGTGGCTTTAAACTTCTGTGGCAGCTCAAATTCCTAACGTTCCAAGACATGCGCAGTTCAGTCGACAAAGCAACGCTGAGCTGAACAGACCTCCACACCACAGATCTCTCCTAATCTCCTCCTATCTTAACAGCTTTATAAGCACCCCTCAAACAGAGCACCTAAGTTTCCTAACTTAAACAGAGCACAACATCTACCTAACTGACCAAACTCTCCACTCTCCACCAAGAACAGATAAGCACATACACAGCTCTTTTTCTTTCTTTCACACCCCCACAGATGCACACATGAGCGCTCCTTACACACACACGAAAACACAGCACACACACATAGAGACACATCTGGCCCACAGCAAAGATAAAGCCAGAAGCACAAACAACATTTAGCAGTCGGATCTCTTCCTAAATTTAGGCACACCCATCTAAAAGGCACGCAGCTGCCCACATAACTTTAATCGATTCTTTCCTCATTAGAAATGTGGAAAAAAATGTGACTCTACAAGTTTTCTGTTACTCGAAAGCGGCCTTTCAACCAATCCCCACACTACAGAATTCGTCAAAGCTGCACGGGTTCAGCTTCTGCAATGTGAGTTTGGCCAGCTGAGAAATATGGCACGCTGTGTCCCTGGTTCTCAACCTTTAGACAGTCGAACTAGCTCAGCTGTCTGACACCAAAATCAACAATTCATGTGAATATTGGATTATCTTGTCATATCACCTAGATAGTGTGAAATGCCTCAACAATACAGTATATTCACCATACACACTCTGGGAGACTTTAACTCCACTCGGAGGACTTTAACCTCTTTTACCGAGAGGACTCTAACCTCTTTTACCGAGAGGACTCTAACCTCTTTTACCTAGAGGACTCTAACCTCTTTACACAAAGGACTTCAACCTTGTGTTTCCCTTATTTGTTTTAGAGATGTCCTAATTCTCGGGTTTTTCAACCCAGCAAAACCTGCTCCTCGTCAGGAGACAGGTGGAGTTGCCAAACTCAGACTGTTCAATACCTTATTTTCCTTTATACCATAAGACCCATTATTTTCCTTTTTACTTTATAACAGAAGTTTTTACTATTTATTAATTATTAATTTAGCGGTCTGTGGGTTACTAAGACGTTGAACACCCTTAGTTTTAGAAGTATTCAATGCAGAAGAATGGTCTGCTTACCTTATTTTATGACGCCAAATGTTCAACGTAACTTTTCACCCTTGGACCGAACGATCACCAATCTTTTGAAGAATCCTCTTTTTCTTTTTAATCCCGGACGAAGCCCCCAATTGTTGTGCTTCCAAGGTGCACTCCCGGTGAGGACTTCTTCACTGTAATACATAGTAATAACTTCACAAACACAATAAGTTGATCACACAATAGGCTTCAATTGAAGGAGAGACAAGCTTCCTATACAGACCCCTCAGTCTGTCTTTCACCAGCATGCTCTGCTCTCACTTCTCTTTGTTACCTCTTTATTGAGCTATAACCACACACACACACATACACATACACATTGAAGTTGACACCCAACCTGACTTATTACCCAAACCTTGAGACTCGTGTCAAAAGGGCATGATACTCCCTTAAACTAATTCAAGCCAGTTTCATGGGGCTGATACATTTCCTGTCGTTATCTTCTCTGCACAGATCCTGTTGCTACTCCCTGTTGTGGGTGCAGAGAAGATATGTGTGTGTGTGCAACTTGTGTGAGAGCAACAAAATAAGATCATACACAATAAAACTGAAGTAGATAAGAATATTTGATGTATTATATTCCACACTCTCTGACTGTCTTTCTCTCTGTCTGTCTGTCTGTCTGTCTGACTGTCTCTCTGTCTGTCTGTCTCTCTGTCTGTCTAATGTTTATGTCTTTTGTAGGGATGCTCAATTATGGAAAAACATCCTAATCCCAATTATTTTGGTCAATATTAAAATCAGCATTATTGAACAGGATTCCTCGTTGACTTTTGGAAAGATGTTGCATTTATTGAAGTTAAAAAAACAATGAAACAGTTCAACAAATCAACAGTGAAAACTCCTTCAACTGTCACATTTCCCTTCATACTTTTAGATGTCCCCTTCAGAACATGAGATAAAATAAGAGTTTATTTGCGATTAAAATTTGATTAGTTGCACATCCCTAGTCACTTGTGTCTGGGAGGTGTGTTTGGGTTGTTCTTCCTGTTGATGTGTTGCTGTGCTCTGATTGGTCAGGAATGTGAGGACCCATGCTGTAACGCCTCCACCTGTCTGCTGGTTCCTGGAGCTCAGTGTTCGTCTGACGGCATCTGTTGCCACAACTGCAAGGTCTGACACACACACACACACACACACACACACACACACACACACTAGGGGTGGAACGGTACATGTATTCGTATTGAACCAAAACGGTACGGGCATCTTGGTTCGGTACATGAATTTACACGGAGAATACATGGTATAAAAATACATAAAACTTTAATTAATTAACGTAATGCGGAACTACTGTTAGATACGTGCTTCTTTACTACTAGCTCAGGGGAGAGACTGGATGACACTAGGTGGTCCAGCCTGAGACTACTAGCTCAGGGGAGAGACTGGATGACACTAGGTGGTCCAGCCTGAGACTACTAGCTCAGAGGAGAGACTGGATGACACTTGGTGGTCCAGCCTGAGACTACTAGCTCAGAGGAGAGACTGGATGACACTAGGTGGTCCAGCCTGAGACTACTAGCTCAGGGGAGAGACTGGATGACACTAGGTGGTCCAGCCTGAGACTACTAGCTCAGAGGAGAGACTGGATGACACTAGGTGGTCCAGCCTGAGACTACTAGCTCAGAGGAGAGACTGGATGACACTTGGTGGTCCAGCCTGAGACTACTAGCTCAGAGGAGAGACTGGATGACACTAGGTGGTCCAGCCTGAGACTACTAGCTCAGAGGAGAGACTGGATGACTCTAGGTGGTGCAGCCTGAGACTACTAGCTCAGGGGACAGACTGGATGACACTAGGTGGTCCAGCCTGAGACTACTAGCTCAGGGGACAGACTGGATGACTCTAGGTGGTCCAGCCTGAGACTACTAGCTCAGGGGAGAGACTGGATGACACTAGGTGGTCCAGCCTGAGACTACTAGCTCAGGGGAGAGACTGGATGACACTAGGTGGTCCAGCCTGAGACTACTAGCTCAGGGGAGAGACTGGATGACACTAGGTGGTCCAGCCTGAGACTACTAGCTCAGAGGAGAGACTGGATGACACTAGGTGGTCCAGCCTGAGACTACTAGCTCAGAGGAGAGACTGGATGACACTTGGTGGTCCAGCCTGAGACTACTAGCTCAGAGGAGAGACTGGATGACACTAGGTGGTCCAGCCTGAGACTACTAGCTCAGAGGAGAGACTGGATGACTCTAGGTGGTGCAGCCTGAGACTACTAGCTCAGGGGACAGACTGGATCACACTAGGTGGTCCAGCCTGAGACTACTAGCTCAGAGGAGAGACTGGATGACACTTGGTGGTCCAGCCTGAGACTACTAGCTCAGAGGAGAGACTGGATGACACTTGGTGGTCCAGCCTGAGACTACTAGCTCAGAGGAGAGACTGGATGACACTAGGTGGTCCAGTCTGAGACTACTAGCTCAGAGGAGAGACTGGATGACTCTAGGTGGTGCAGCCTGAGACTACTAGCTCAGGGGACAGACTGGATGACACTAGGTGGTCCAGCCTGAGACTACTAGCTCAGGGGAGAGACTGGATGACACTAGGTGGTCCAGCCTGAGACTACTAGCTCAGGGGAGAGACTGGATGACACTAGGTGGTACAGCCTGAGACTACTAGCTCAGGGGAGAGACTGGATGACACTAGGTGGTCCAGCCTGAGACTACTAGCTCAGAGGAGAGACTGGATGACACTAGGTGGTCCAGCCTGAGACTACTAGCTCAGGGGAGAGACTGGATGACACTAGGTGGTCCAGCCTGAGACTACTAGCTCAGGGGAGAGACTGGATGACTCTAGGTGGTCCAGCCTGAGACTACTAGCTCAGGGGAGAGACTGGATGACACTAGGTGGTCCAGCCTGAGACTACTAGCTCAGGGGAGAGACTGGATGACACTAGGTGGTCCAGCCTGAGACTACTAGCTCAGGGGAGAGACTTGATGACACTAGGTGGTCCAGCCTGAGACTACTAGCTCAGGGGAGAGACTGGATGACACTAGGTGGTCCAGCCTGAGACTACTAGCTCAGAGGAGAGACTGGATGACACTAGGTGGTCCAGCCTGAGACTACTAGCTCAGGGGAGAGACTGGATGACACTAGGTGGTACAGCCTGAGACTACTAGCTCAAGGGAGAGACTGGATGACACTAGGTGGTCCAGCCTGAGACTACTAGCTCAGGGGAGAGACTGGATGACACTAGGTGGTCCAGCCTGAGACTACTAGCTCAGGGGAGAGACTGGATGACACTAGGTGGTCCAGCCTGAGACTACTAGCTCAGGGGAGAGACTGGATGACACTAGGTGGTCCAGCCTGAGACTACTAGCTCAGAGGAGAGACTGGATGACACTAGGTGGTCCAGCCTGAGACTACTAGCTCAGAGGAGAGACTGGATGACACTAGGTGGTCCAGCCTGAGACTACTAGCTCAGAGGAGAGACTGGATGACACTAGGCTGTTTTGCTTTTCCCTCCATTGTACCGAACCGTGATGTCTGAACCGAGGTATGAACCGAACCGTGACTTCTGTATACCGTTCCACCCCTAATACACACACACACACACACACACACACACACACACACACAGCAAATTAACGTTGATGTCAAACACTATCTTTAATAAAACTAATAACTATGTCGTCCAACATTTCTCCCTCTCTCCTCAGCTGCGGACGGCAGGTTCGATGTGTCGTGACCCACTCGGAGAGTGCGACCTGCCCGAGTTCTGCACAGGTTCCTCCCCTTACTGCCCCCCCAACGTCTTCCTGCAGAACGGCGAGCCCTGCGAGGACGCCGCATCCTACTGCTACGAAGGAGTCTGTGCCAGCATGCACACCCAGTGCCAGATGCTGTGGGGACCCAGTAAGACCAACCTCTTTATACTAAACTAGTCTCATGGCCAGCTCTATGGAGGAAGGTCTGACTACACCACAGATGCATTTTGGACTTCATCCACAGCAATCCCACCAGTCAGTACCAAAAGGTCCCAGTTAGAGGAAATTACCTCAACATATTTTTAATAAATCTTTACAATCATTCCCTGAAAGAACTGAGAATTAAAACCACTTTATACTGACAGTTAACCAGTTATAAGCCAGTTTAGACCAAGTACTGACCCAGAATTTGTTAAGAAGCTCTGATTAATCACTTCACACTGACCCCAAGTTTCTCTCTCTCTCTCTCTCTCTCTCTCTCTCTC